>CAUYRB010030466.1:0-21030 GCA_963574695.1 Propithecus perrieri | reverse complement strand
CCCTCTCTGTGGATATACCCCACCCAGCTTCAGCCACATTACACAGGGAAGATCAGCTAGAGAAGAAGTTGAACAGCTGTTCAATTTCCTGATTTTGTATTCTTATAGGGAAACCTAATTCAAGCTAACAACTTGCTTCGAGCCATTAAGGTTTTGCATCTTTAATTTTTAAAAAAATTCCTGAAAAGGGAAGAAGTTTCAAAGGTTTTCTCTGCGTGACAAGTAAACAGAAAGTCTTGAAATGTCAATGAAGGGAAAACAAATACAGCTAGACAACATCAACTGAGAGATCTATCATCCAGCACCGGGCAGAGAAGGCCAAGGCAATACATTGGAAGCAAGGTTTGCTAGGAGTTGACCACACCATAGACACGGTCTTCGAGAAGAATCCAGAGAGTGGCTGCAGAGGGTCGTGTGCACTTTCCGAACTACGGGCACGCGATCCCACGTGAACAACTCCTTTCGTGTTCCTTCTCCTGCCAAGACTTTTTACACTCTGTGTTCCCAGCCCTGTCTATACATCCTATCTTTCGTTATCTCTTCTCTTTCTGAAATGCATACTTATTTTTTCTGCTACTTTTGAAAAAAACACTTTTCTTTTTACTTTTTCTCTCATATCCCATGAGTGAGTGAAATATCAATCCAACCATGGCTGATAAACATAGAGATGGTACTCTATTAAAGAAAAAAACCCCATAATTTTGATATAAAATTGGACACAGTAAAGAATTGGCAGTCTCAAAATATAAGTTCCTTTAATAGTTCTAGAACTTTCTTAACAAATTCCCAAAGCTTTGCATTTCTGTCCCTTTGTTTTTAATTTTCCTCAAGAATCTATATTTAATAATAAAATGAATTAAATGTTAGTATTACTTTAAATTTGTTTAGCTGCTATGCAGCATTTGTATTTTGTGTACTATCTTTCATTAAAGATTTGTAATTTCTCAGTCATATTATGAATTTAATAGGGTTTTGAATGCTACTCTGGCCCAGGAATAGTTGTTCATAAGATTATACTTATACAAAAGAATATCATAAATAATATCAAAAGACTTTCGAAACACAATCCATTTTAGATTGAGGTGTGCCTGAATACACATTTATAAAACATACAACCATCTATGTATCTAAGTTTCTCAATGTAATGCAAGTTTGGTAAGTTTTCCCTCTTATTATATCAGCTGAACTCTCCAATTACCTTCACACAGAAAATCAAGTTAAAAGCATGGATGTGGTCCCATCAATCTAACATACATGTTTCCTCTTTCTTGCATACCCAGAGATTGAACAGGTTGCAAAGCAGCTAAATGCCCTGATTTCAGTACATGAAAAGAAGTCATTGCAAGCTTTATAAGCAGAAAGACACTCTTTTTCATTTTCCTGGTTGAAAAACTTCTCACAGCACCTTCTGATAAAATACAATTTGACCTGCAGCTCCTGCAATGGAATCTACAATTATATATCTCTGAAACTCATCTTTATGTGCATAAAAATATGTCCCAGAAGTTTTGCCAATGATTTTTCATTGACTGAGCAGAACTTGCTCCTCCAAATCCCTGGGGATTAAGTGTCCATATATAGCCCCACGGCAATTGAGCCCTGCTTGCCCAGTAAGGTTTCATAGGGTTTCAGAGCAGCGTGAAGTGGACATGGTTCTCTTTAATTTTTAAACATCTGCAGAATATATTTTTCGTGGCTTACCAGTCAAAAATTTGAGCTAAATTATGTGTTTGTACATTTCACGTATTTTTATTATGGCCTTACAGCTAATTAATTTTTCCCAAATGATCAATACCCCAATGATTTCATCCTTAATTAATCTTGGTTTTGCAAAGAAGAATTTAGGTCTAACTTTCAGTAAAATTATTCCAAAATTATGTCCAGCAACTATGAACTTCTCAATTCTCTCATCCAACTTCCAGTTTATCTTTTGGAAGTTCATTTTATTTAAAAAAATATACATCATCAGAATAAAATAGTTACTTAATGTTTAATATGATTCCTTAGCTCAACAAATATTAACTGAGTACCTATTCTTTGCCAGACAAATTAATCCAGATAAATGAATTAACTGGTTGCTGATCCATCTGATTGAATATTGAAAACTTTTCATTTAGCTAATATTTATTAAATTAATCCTCACATTCTAAGTACTGTGTTGATTATGGGTTTACAAAGAAAGAATTTGAAAATTCTGCCCTTGAAAAATTTTTTCCAAGAAGATAGAAATAAGCAAATAAACGCAAAGAGATAAATGCCCTGACAGAGGTATTCTACAAAGTGTTATGAAAACAGAGAAGGGCAAACGTCTAATTTTAATGTGAGGCAAACATGGTCAGGGAATATTCTCAGAATAGGCAGCACTTAAGCTGATTCATGAACGATAATTAGGAATTTTCCAGACAGAAAAGAGGAGAAGGGTGCTCCAGACAGAAGCAACAATATACGTGAATGTATGAAAATAAGAAAGAGAGAAAAGTATTTTGGTGAAACTGACTTAAAGAGCATGTGTTGGGGAAAAACAAGATGTGAAGATACACAGTCCGGAAACCTGGACCTACTAAGGAATGCTGTCCTTGGAAAATTGTCATTTAATTCACCTAGTTTCAGAGTAAACACTGAGAATTGATCAGTGGTATTTTTTTGCATCTGTTATTTGCAGCTGATGAATATATAGGCCCAGAGCCAGTGTATGCAAAGGGCCAGGGGTTAACAGTGGGTTTCAATACAATATTGGACAAGAAAATTGAGAAAGGCAAAGTTTTCACTGTGGACAAGTCTTCACTTGTCGGTAGTATTGGCACGAGCAGTACATTTCCATAGGACACTCTGGTAGACCTGAGAAGCCTGAACTAACCTCTGGATTATCTTCTGCTTTGTACAATTATCTCATCTACTTTTGTTTAATTCTTTTTCATCAAATAAATCTTATAACTTTTAACTGTGCACCAGTATCTTTGTACTGCAATGCCCATGGATTCCCTGTAGAACTTGGATTTTTATTTTACAGGTAATGTAAATCCCAAAACACGTTTAATTAGGGGAGTAATGGCCCACTGTGAAAGTGGTGTTGCGTGAAAAAAGATAAAGCAAAGAGATTTATTAGCTGACCCTTGGCAATAACTAGGTGGTAAAAGATTAGGGCCTGGGAGTGGCTCGTGCCTATAATCCCAGCATTTGAAAGACCTAGGTGGGAAGATCTCTTAATGCCAAGAGCTCAAGACATAAATAGACAAAAACTTAAGTTAAAAAATTTAAAAATTAGCTGTGCATGGTGGTACATGCCTATAGTCCTGGCTACTCTGGAGGCTAAGGCAAGAGTCGCTTGAGCCCAGGAGTTTGAGGCTGCAGTGTGCTATGATCATCGGCCTGGGTGACAGAGCAAGATCTTGTCTCTTAAAACAAAACCAAAAAAAAAAGTTAGTGCCTAAATTAAAGGGCATGGCAGCACTAGGCACTGGAAATGGAGAATAAAGGGCAGAATTTAGAGACAGAATTTAATAACTGAATAGATATAAGAAGTAAGAAAAAAAATGATGACCTTTGAGGAGTTTGACTTCCAATTATGAGATATCAGCCATCGGCAAGCCAAATTCATCCCAAAAATAAGAATAAAAGCTAGATAAAATTTTTTTTTTAATTATTTGAAGGCATCAGAGAGCTACCAAGCAGCCAGGACTTGAGGGATCAAGGCCCCAGAGAAAAAGAAAATGTATCGAAGTGGGTTAAGTATCCTCATCACTTCTTCCCTCGAAGCATTTGCCTTTCATAAACAGAATGGAAGCAAGACCCCAAGAAGCCAAACAGAAAGAGATGGAGCTAAACAGAGTGACTGGCACACTCATAAATCCCAAAGAGACATAGAGTTCAAGGCCTTCCAGGGAGAAGCAGCACTAGTAAACACTATAAACTCTTTATTGGGACGCCTGAAAGACCACACAATAGAAGTAAAGGTCAACGGGAAATAGATCAAACTTCACAAAACAAAACTCTTCTTTGATCAGCTTAGTCTCAGACTGGATTACATAACCTGCCCCTTATCTCATTACCTGTTAAAAGCAATGTAATACTACCCGAGGAAAAAACATTCTTCAGAACCTAATTATTAATATTTATACGCAATATATGGAAGTCGATAAAATATAACCATGTATAGCAGAACATAGGACTAACTGATCAAAAAAAAAAGGACAACAGATAACCAAAATGGATCCATGGATGCTAGAAATGTTTGTGTGTCAAACATAGACTTTAAAATAACTATGATTGATGTATTAGACCTTTCATCAAAAATTGAGTCTATCGAAAAAATCAAATGAAAATTTAAGAGCTGGAAAACAAAATAACTGAAATGAAAATTTCAACAAATAATTTAACAGCATGTTGAACAAAACTGAAGAGAAGATCTGTAAACTGCTGGAAGTTATGTCAGTAAAAGAATATTAACAATGAAGTACAGAGAAAAATTTGTAACAAATACAGAAATGAAAATAAGATACATTTAGGACATGGTAAAAAGTGGTCTAGCATATGCAACTTTGGAATCTCCAAATGAGAAGAATGAAAGAATGGAATAGAAGTAATATTTGAACAAATAATCCTGAAAATTTCCGAAAGGCGATAAAAAACATTAAACCACACATTTAAGAAGTTCTGTGAGTCCCCCGCTTAATAGATACAGAGAAAACTATACCAAAAACAACCAAAATAAAACTGCTTTGAGCAAGACCAAAAGGTGTATTGAGAGTATAAGAAAACAAAGGCCTACTATTAAATACATTCACAGGAACAGCAGTAAGACTGGAAAGTTGACACCTCAACAGAAACTACAGAAGCCAGGTAATGATAGAATGAATTCTTCAAAACGCTGAAAGAAAATAACTGCCAATCTAGAATTCTATACCCTATAAAATATTTTTCCAAAATAAAGGCAAAATAAAGTGATTTTAAACCAATGTAAATTGAGAGACCATTGTGGTAGGACCACACTGAAAGAAATACACCGGGATTTATTTAGGTGTGAAGAAAATAACCTCAGAAGGCAAGAAAGGAAATGCAAGAGAAAACAAAATTCAGTAGAAAAGTAAATATGTGAGTAAATATAAATAAATACTAAATACTAACAATAATACGTTATAGAATTTAAAATACATAAAATTAAGCTATATGATTAAAATATCACAAAAAATGAGATTCTTGCATGGCCTGAGAAATGATAAAGTAATTAATTTGTATTAGACTCTAATAAATCAAAGATGAATGTTGTAATGTCTGGGTTAACAAAGACGTAATACAGAGAGAGGAAAATTAAATGATGATAACAAATCAAAAGACATAAGAAATGAGAGAAAAAAAATACAGAACAGATTGGACAAACAGAAAAAAAATAGTAAAATTATAGTTGCAAACAAATATATCAGTACTTACATTTAGTATAAACAGACTAAGCATTCAGATTAGAAGTCAAAAGTTGTCAGACTAAATGCGAAAAATAAAATCAAAATATACATTGTTTATAAAACAATATAAAATTGTTTATATATATATGTATAAACATTACATACATTTAAAAAAGAACATTTATATATTATGACACAGAATTAGTGAATGGTGATCCCAGCACTTTGGGAGCCCAAGGAAGGAGGATCACTTGAGACCAGGAATTTGAGGCTGCAGTGAGCTATGATCAAGCCATTGTACTCCAGCCTGGATAACAGAGTGAGACCCTGTCTCTAACTAAAAAAGAAAAAAAAAAAAAAAAAGACAGAAAGGAAGAAAAGAAAGGAGAAAAAGAAAGAAAAGAAATACTGAATGAAAAAGGATAAAAAAAATAGATACCATGGAAACACTAGAAAAAGTAAACACTTGTAACTATACTAATGCTGATAAAATACATTTCAAGGGAAAAATCTATACTAAAAGTGGAGAAGGGTATTTCACAATGATAAAAGATTCACTTCACCAGGAAGGAAAACAATCGTAAATTAAAACATAGAAAGCAAATATTACCAAATCTAAAAAAAGAAATATATAAATACACAACTCCATGGAAATTTTTAAACACATCTCACATTAACTAACCAAATAAGACAAAAAAAGAGGCTATAGATGATATGAACAACATAACTCAGAAAACTAATCTACCAGTCATATATAGAGAGAATGCTGTACCCCACAACTGCAGGATGGTCTTTTCAAGTGCATATAGGATATTTACCAAAATTGCCAATAAGCTGGTCCATAATGAATTCTTTACAAATTTCAAAATATTAAAAACTTACAGAGTATCTTTTTAAATCACAGTAGAATTAAACTGAAAAAACAACAATAAAAAGGTATCTATAAAGTCTCCAAATATTAAAAAATTCAAAAGTATACATTGTAATAATCCGTAGGTCAGAAAAACAATTACAATGGAAAATATAAAATATCATTTTTTTTTTCTTTTTTGAAACAGGTTTAAATGACCTTCCTGCCTCAGCCGCCCAAGTAGCTGGGACTACAGGCGTGCCATGAGCATACCCAGTTAATTTTTTTAAATTTCTTGTAAAAATGGAGTTTCCCTATGTAGCCCAGGCTGGTCTGAAACTCCTGGCCTCAAGCAATCCTCCCACCTCAGCCTCCCAAAGTGCTGGGATTACAGGCCTGAGCCACTGTGCCTGGCAGAAGTTACAAAATATCTTAAACAAAATGAAGATAAAAATACAGTATAATGCAATTTGAGAACTGCAAATAAAGTCACGCTAAGAAAGAAATGTTAAGCCTTAACTGTATATATCTAAAAAGAAGAGAGGAAAATCAATAAACTAATTATCCTTATAAAACTTTTTAAAAAGCAAAGTCATCCAAAGAAATTAGCTTGAAGAAATAATCAAGATAAAAGAAGAAATTACTTAATGAGTCACAAATATATAACGGAAAAGATCAATAAATCTAAAAATCGGCTGTTTAAAGACATTAATAAATTGATAAGACTTTGGTGAAAATCGATCAATATAAAAGCCACACATTATCAATATCGAGAATTTTAAAAAGTATTATGAACCTATAGACATTCATTGGAAGATAAAAGGTGGTTATTATATACAACTTTATGCCAAGAAATTTTTTTTAAGCATGAAACAAGGTTTTTTGAGGAAAGAAAGACAGAATTACACAGCAAGATACAGGTTTACAGAGAGAGAGCAAGATACTCTCGCCCCAGATGACGACCAGGCCCTTTATCGCAACAAAAAGGCCCCAACAGATTTTAAAATAGAGATAAAATGGTTGGATACATTTCCAGAAAAACACAATCAGCAAATTGACGCCAGAAAGTATTAAAAATCTGCCTAGTCTTATATCTGTTAAAGAAAGCAAATCTGTACTGAAGACTTTCTCGAAAAAAAAAAAAAAAATGCCAAGTCAGACTGATTCTGGCCTTGTATCCAGAATATATACATAAACTCTACCAGTCATTTTTTAAGACAGAAAAATTTATAGAAAGAGGAACAAAGGACTTAAACACGAGCTTCACAAAAGAGGACATCCAAATGGCCAATAAACATATGAAAACGTGGTAAATTTCATTATTCATCAAGGAAATGTCAGTTAAAATCCTAATGAGATACCAATAAAGCACATTTTAGAATGGCTATAATTAGACTAATATGAGGAAGGATATAGAGAATACTGTCTACATTGTCTAATGTTGGCAAGGATATAGAGTAACTGGAATTCTTATACATTTCTGGTGGGAGTATTAAATTAGTAAAACTGTGGAAAATTGCTTGACAGTATTAATAAAGCTAAAATATGCATATCCCATGGCCCAGCAGTCTGGCCCTTAGATATCATGCATAATAATATTCATAGCACGATTCGTAATAGCCCTAAGCTGTAAATAACTGAAAAGTCCATCAATAATGCAATGGATAAATTGCGGTATATTCAAACATCAAATATTGTGCAGCAATGAAAATGAATAAAATATTACTATAGGCAACAACATGAATGATCGCACAAGTATCGAAGGAAAGAATCCACACACAAGTAATGTATTATTATGGTAATCCAATTATTCAAAATTTAAAGGCAGGCAAAACTAACGTATGGTGTAGAAGTTAGGAGAAAGACCATCTTTGAGGTAGGAGTTGGTAACTGAGAGAAGGCTTCAGGATGTCTTCTAAGGTCCTGGAAATATTCTATTTCTTTATCTGGGTGGGACACACAGATAATCTTCATTTTATGGTAATTCACCAAGCAATATACTTTGTGCAGCTTCATTGATAAAATGTTTTTCTATCGGCCAAAGAAAACGCTCTGTTGTGCAAAAAAATTCAGCATAACCGTTCCCTCTGTTCTATGGTTTCATTCTCCATCTGAGATTTTCTAAGCCAATCTACCTCTTGAGATGCATAGTAAAGAGTTAAAATTTGGATAATAAAATAATCTCTTGTTCCAGATAAAGCATTAGGCATGCTCACGAATTATTTAGTTTTATAATTTCAGCTTACTTTGCCTGCACATGTGCCAGAAAAAATACCCATTTAGGTTGACGCCAGCTAGATTTCTTTTATAAATTCACACTTCACAGAGTGCTGACTACTGCAGGAGGAACTGGATCAATTTACTTCGCTGAGTAATTTGAGCAGCCCCGCTCACCATTCCTGATTCTGGTTTGGGCAAAGGTTAAAGACAGAGGAGACTAAAGAAAACTGCTAGATTTCCTGCTGCTCTGGCCAGAGCTTTTCCCTCTGCTCTTTCCCCAATCCTCAAAATTGCCTCTGATGACACAGGAGGACGATAATGGAACCTCTCTGTTAAAATGGGGATTAGCAGGTTTCACGTAGTTCATCATTATCTAATCGGAAAAAAAAGCAGTGATATAATCAAAAAATTAAGAATGAATATATTCAAAACAGAAGCATTCTGGAGATAGGCAGATATACCATTTATTATTATTTAAGATAGGAAATACTTATAGACATATGTATTCAAAATTTATCCTTAGCACTGCGAAGGCTCTTTTATTCGTATGGTCCAAATTACCTGTAGTAGCGTATGTATTTGTTCTATGTTTTTGTTGTTGCCCCAGACATTCCCCTAGTCAGTAAAGTTACTATCGTAGTTTGTTCTCTGTTGTCACAATAGAATATTAAAGACTGGGCAGTAAAGAAAAGAACTTTATTTCTTACAGTTTTGGAGACTTGCAAGTCCAAAGTCAAGGGCCTTCTTACCGCATCACAGCATGGCGGAGGGCATCGCGTGGCGAGAGGACAAGAGCCTGTCAACTCCAGTCTCTCTTCTTCTCCTTATAAAGCCACTAGTCCCATTATGAGGTACCCTGATGGCCTTATCCCATCATCACTACCACCCAAAGACCTCCCCTCCAATCAACATATGGATTTGGGAATTAAGTTTCAAACACATGAAATTTGGAGGACACCTTCAAGCCACAGCAGTTATTTAGAAAAATTTGTATTGCTGGAGGAAAGTTTAGAAGCTGTCCCCTGGGCCACTTGATTCCAAGGGAGAGAAGGGAGGAGAGAGCACAGCGCCCATCCGTCCGGCTATTCAAGGTTTCTCCCCAGTTATCTTGGTCTCAACTTCTCAGAGAAACTAAGACAAAGGAAGTCTTCATTTCCTCTCTGGGGAGAACAGTATTTATGTTTTTCTTAAAGCCTCTTTCTTGCATAATATACTTAGTTTGTCCCATTTTAAAGAAAGCTTCTGGTCTGGCAAAGGTAAATAAGGAAGCTCTATCCTTTACATACAGTCGATCCTGGCAGCCCTAGAGCAGAACCTGGCAGAGGTGATAAAGGTGAGGAGGAGACACTGAATTCTGGAATATTGAACCTCCTTCCCCCGTCTGCACCTCCTGAGGAAACATGTGCCTCTTGGACAAGAGCTCACTACAAGCAGGTGGTGAGTGGGGAGAGGTACGTGAGGCGGCTCCTAATGCACCCACCATCAGAGGGCTAGGCTGCTTTCCTCTTTGTTGACAATCCTAAAATCCTCCTTCCAAATTGTAAAGTGTCATTAAAATCCAGGAATATCTAACTCCCTCTCTACAGGTCCAACTGGCGCCCAGGATTAAGGTCAGATACATAATGGGGCCTCTTTATGAAAAGGTAAAATGACTTTGGAACTGAAATAACGGAGTTAAGGCACTGAGGCAGAACACAGCTCTATCCAAACCCCCAGTGACATATTTACAGAACCAGGTCTGGCTGGAAACAAGGTGAAAGGAACAGTAATTCTAATTCGCTGCCAGCAAAAGAGAAAAAAGCTTATTGGCTGAAAACTGGCCAAGCTCTTCCCATTAAAAATACCACAGCATTGCTGCCAAAAGGGTGTTGGGACAAAGTGCCAGAGGTAACTGTTACATAAGCCAGAGCTCTCCCGGCCAATTAGCCAGAAACCATTGCTGCATCTCTCTGGCCACGATTACTCTGATAAGCAACTTGCAAGCTGTTTTTTTAGCTGTTTAAGGACGGGACCAGAAGAAATCAGTTCTTCTGTGCGACGGGCAAGAGGAATATACCTCCAGGACAAGGCAGCCTGTGGGTTTAGGTGCTCAAGGAATGGAGATTCCATCCCCTAGGTTGGTAGTTTCACTAAGAAAGTAAGAGGATCCCAGAGAACTCAGGCAAATGGCCTTTTCAAAACTGCTGCAGCTTTCAGGGGAGCAAGGGTAGTAAAAGCAAAGCAAGCCAATGCGCCTTGGCTTGCAAAAATGAAGGAAGGAAGGAAAAGCCCATTGAATTATCTCATTTTCTTTATTAAAAGATGCTGACTACTCTGATTAGCTTTGCGCTCAGCAACTGTTCCCCGAGGGCCATTCTCCACAGGCAAAAATAAAGGAAAGCACAGGCGACAATTATCCAGGTAATTCAGACACAACCTTTCCTTCATCTTGCAGCACGGAAAATGGCAGCGTATGGATGGAGGTGCCCGTGTTCATCGCCGGTCACTGCTCGGTCCGGGTGCCATGGTTACGGGCCCTGCCACGCCCTTAGTTCCAGCTCGTAAACGTCCTTTCTGATTCCAAGCTATAGGGCTCCCTCGAAGAAGTCTCTTTATTTCCCCTTCTCTGGTCTCGTCCCCTTCCCTACCCCACGCACACATACGCACTCACAATGTCACAATCCATTCGACTGCCACCTATCAAAGTCCTCGTTCTCATACGCAAATTTGATCTTGCCATTCGCCTGTACAAAATCCTTAAGGGCCGCTCCGTTACCTTTTGTGTTAACTCCGGGCAGGAGACAGTGAACTCCACCCACTTTGCAAGCCCTGTTTTTACTTTTTCCCCACAAGCTCTCCATTCCAGATAGAGGATAAGTTACAAGAGTGGTTCTCGGCCTGAGTAGCACATTCTAATGACCAAGGGAGCTTTCATAAATCCCAGTGACCTGAAAGAACCCCATGCCAATTAAATCAGAATTCCTAGGGGTGAAACTCAAGCATCAATA
The DNA here is from genome assembly GCA_963574695.1 of Propithecus perrieri. Classification (NCBI taxonomy): domain Eukaryota; kingdom Metazoa; phylum Chordata; class Mammalia; order Primates; family Indriidae; genus Propithecus; species Propithecus perrieri. The sequence continues at coordinate 9,574 of CAUYRB010030466.1, read as the reverse complement.
TCATTTAAAATTTTTCCTGTGCTTGCAAGTTTGAGAACCAGCGCGTCATAGTACCTCTCATGCTTTTGCACACGCTTTTGCCTGGGCAAAAAATGTGTCATCTACATCCTTGGTAATATTTTTTCTTCTTTTTTCGTAGGACATAGGTAAAGTGTCTTCTTTTGCAAACTTTCAGTCACCTCCCTTCGTTTTCCTATGGCAACCTACACACACCTGCATCCTACTCCATGATTTTTCTCTTTTTCTCTCTAACTGGATGAGAAAATCCTTCCAGGTGGGAATTGTGTTTTATTTGTCTTTGCATCCACGGTGCCTGCTGAAGAAGAACAGATGCACACTAACACTGATTGACTTAATTCTCCAAGATCTTCTTCCAACTTCTCAAAAGCAAACAGTCTTCTGTTTGCAAAAACCTCACGGCTTCCCCGTTTCAGGACATAATAGAGTGAATGGAGAAGAAAGACATCTGGAAGATAAGCGCATCACAACTGCTTTGGGACTCTGTAACATTTGGGGTTTTGTTTCTCTCTTTTGTTTGCAATGGGGTGAGAGTCTCTTAATAGCTTCCATATCGAAGGATTTAAGAATGGAATTCTGAAGTGTTCCATCAAGAATGTGAAGGCTCGTAAACAGTTTGATTTCATGACCTTTACCCAAATGGATTTTTCAAAGCGTTTTGGCAAGGCACGCTCCATAGTACGAAGGCGGGAAGAACATTCAGAGAAGTGCAGACCAGGGGCTCGGTTTCCATTAAGAGGAAACTCCACACTCTTCCAAACAGAAAAGGGCTCCTGGACGCCATGCAAGAAGGACATTGTGAGAAGAGATCCAGATTCAGCAATCAGAACACAAACATAAAAGCAATTCCTGCTGGAAAGACATTTTAAAATTTTGAGATCTACAGGCCAGAGCCTGCCATTGCAATTGGCAAAAAAAAGAAGAAACAACTGATTTTCATTTTGGCTTTTGCCACAAGTACGATTGCTTTGTGATTCCTGCCCAAAGTTTGTAAATGAGATGCTTGGTGTGTATTCCAAAGTTTCTGCATTCTGATGCTAGCATGGAAGATACAACACACTGTTTTTCCGTTCCTTCCAGTGGAAAGAGCTTTAGACGCTAAGCTGCTATGAACAATAAAGCTTATTTTCCAACATAGGTGGTGACCTGATCACTCCTGCTTAGGAAAATCACAGGGGCATACACAAACAAAGCATGAGGTTAAAAATTAAAAAAAAAGAGCAACATTTTTTTTTTTCTTTTCCTTTGTCCTTTTTGGCATTCTTGTAAGAATTCTCCTGAGCAAAATTTTACACTTTTAATGACATTGAGCTTTTCAAGTTAAGGAAGGCCCTGTTTTCAGGAATGAAGATGGCAAGATACAGGAATTGTCTTTGAAAAAACATATTGTAATACGGACACAGCTTTTAGTAATCCCTTAGGTTTCAAGACAGTCGCGTGCACAGTCAGCATTGGCATCCTGCCAAATTTTTAATCATCAGTTTAACCCTTTGTCTCTATTTATTTTTTGGATATAATAAGTTAGGTTAAACCATATCAAGCTTCCATTTCTGTAGGACAAAAACTGTTATATATCAACAATTACATTTGTTCATTCTAATAATAAACTGATTTCAAAGTAGCAGAGACACTGGTCCCCGGAGATAAATGAGGTCCCTTTGAATTTCGGCTTTACATTTCAACTGGTTTCACACCAGTTTAAAAATATATATAGTTATTCTTATTTTACAGATGAGAAAGCTGAAATTATAAAAATTAATTAAATTGTCCAATAGCCCGTGACTTGAAAGTGGCAGAGAGTTGGGACCGAAAACTACATTCTGGCTGAGACACCCAGGTCCTACTTTAAACCCTCGGTAGGAGCAGTTGGGTCATTTTTCAGGGACTAGTTAGAAGGGGCGCCAGACCATTACGGGAAATGTAAGGAAATAAACTTACTGGAATCCTTCTCAGGATGAGTGCTGTGTGTTGGTCAGGAGAAACACTTTGATAGGCTGCATGGGGGGGGTGGTAAAGGGTGACGGCCCCCAAGACAAGGGTGTCCTCAGTGACAACTGTCGCTCGGTTCCTTGTGCAGCGTGACAGCACGAGGACAGGACGAACTCGCCACCACCGCTACTGCTCGCGTGCTGTGAAGTGAGCGTATGTCGCCGGTGACTGTCCTCCGCTCTCACACTTCTGCAGGTTTCCCCAAATGGCTCCCTCAATTCCATGACTCGCCAAAGGCTTTTGAATCAATATTCAACCCTGGGGTGTGACAAACGGGCTTGTCAATCCCTTGCCCAGTGTGGATACAGTCCACTGTTTTGTGTTCTTTTTATCCTGCAAACTCTCCAAGTAGCTGGTCCAGCCAGATACTTTATGCAAATCCTTAAATGGGAAAAAAAAAAAAAAAAAAGACACATTTTGGTGATCAAATAACTAAAAGCATATTGTGGCAAAAGATCCAAAAACATTCTTAAGCTTTTCCCAGCCACTCTTGTTTTTCCACTGCATATAAACCACTAGTTCTGCTTCTCAGTTGTGTGAGGGCTTAAGCAACGTTCCAACTCAGAAACTCCCATTGCTTCCTGGAGCACAAACATGCAGACTTTTAACAGGAAGCTGCACGCAAGAGGACAGGCTTGTCTCCAACATCATCCATTACGGACAGTCCTCGGCACGTTTGGTCTTAATTGGCTAAACAAGCTCCCAGGGCTTATTGGCGGAGCATGTGCAATTAATTTGACTTAGTCACATTTTTCCTTGTTAGTATACAGTTTGGGTCATAGTAACTGAAGAAGATGACCAAGATATGCAAATACATTTTATCAGAAGAAAAATAATGCTACAAAATATAAACATCATTTCCTGTGACCTGTAATTGGAAGTACCTAGTATTATATCATATACGGTAAGTTTCAATTTCAGCATTTCATTTGATTCTTACAACCATATATTTAACAACTATAATAACCAAACACACGGACACCAACTGATCAGAACAGACTTTGCTTGTAATAACTAGTTGATGCTTACTTATCTCTTTGTACGACGTAAGCGTGAGCCTTGATGTTTAAGGTTGACAGTGTTGAATTAGAAAGGTATAAACACTATAAGCAAGAAAACTTTAGAATTTTCTTTTTTTCTCTTATTAACTCTTAGGGATTTATTAACAATAGCTAACTTCAAAACAGAATGGATCAAATGCCCAGACATCCGCACGTGGTTTTTCCTTTTGTTCCTTCTATTGTTCAGGCTTTGGCTTTGCAAAGAAATCACTGCGTAGGAGTGTACTCATACAACCATGTACACTCTATGGATTGATTTAAGGGATTTATAATGGTAACTTTTTCCATACTTTGTTTTCACATTCTGCATTGAATTTAGAGATTAATCCTCATGATTCTTCTGAAGGAATTCCTCAAAGGAATTCTTTTAAAAAGCATTCACCACACTAGAGCATAAGCAATTTTTCTTCATAATTAATCTTTGTTGAGAATACAATTTTCTATCTTCAGATACCCATGTGACAGCCATTAAGACTATATATTCCTCTTCGATACAGCGAGGAAAGTTGCTTTTACATGACAACCCCTACCCAGCCCAACTTCTCACTTGGTGATAGCCTTCACAAGGTAGGCAGAAGAGAAGGCTCTAAGAAATCTCAGAACTTCCCTTCAGTTGGTATTTGAGAGAGAGAGAGTCTTGGGTAAGGAAGCCAGCGTGCTTCTCCATTTATTGTTTACCTGAATGCGGATCAAAGTGAGGCCAAGTCAACTCTGGGGACAGAATAACTCAGCAGCTTTCTCATTTTCTTTCTCTTTCTTATTCAAACACCTGGCCTAATTCAGGGAGGCTGTGAAAATGCCAACTGTCGACTGGTGGAAATGATCCCATCAGCTCCAGGCAAAGGCAGCATGGCGCTGAGCAAAGCCAGTCAAACGTTTCCGTGTGGTGCCCTTGGGCAACGGAAAATGCACCGGTACCCCAGAGGTCCAGGGGTGCCACACGGTACTCGTTATGCTAGGACAGTTTTCTTTGCCCTGTATTTTATTATTTAAAATGACATGGGATATTTTTATTCTACTCCAAAATGTCTGCTTAAATACAAAAATGTCTTCTATTATTTCCCTTAGAACCAAGTGGACTTACCATGGGATCCCATTACTGGCCGTGGAATCAAGTTCTAAGAAACGCCACATTTTTCCTGTGAAATACATGTCCTCGGGCGTAGCAGACTAAAAATCTCAGATATAGAAGAAAGATTATTGGATCTAGGGAATGAGACGTGGATTCTAATCTCAGCTCTGCCAGTAATATAATCTGCAATCTTGATTATTTTGTTTAATATCCATCCTCTCCTTCTCTTTTTAATGAAGGGAAATATTTTCAATACATTCCAACTCTAAAACTCAGAAATGAACACCAGTGATTGGTGAGCTTGAGCTTCAAAATTTCTACTGTTCTCTGCCTTTTGCATTTAAAAGTGGTCAATAATCAAGAAAAATATACGTAATAGAATTAGGTATGCATTGATTGTTTTGCCCAGCAAGGCCACTTCAGAGGAGCTGTTCTTGAGGTACACCAGCAAAAACACGGCATAGCATTATCTATAATAGCAAAAGTTCATCACTATGATACTGGTTGAATAAACACAGTTCTGTCCATATGACGGAGTACTATAAACTATAAAAAAGGCATGAGAAGTATCTCTATATAATGCAATAGATTTGTCTCTAAAATATATAAAGTAAAAAAATAAAAGGGAAAAATGTGTAGAGTTTGTGTAAGAAAGGGATAAATATATATACATGTTTGTTGACATTTTTAAAATGAAAGGAAGAACCAGAAACTCTTTATTAAAAATAATATCTATGGGGAAGGGAAAAGTATATTGGAAGTAATAGGGATAAGCATAGCCTTTTTGCATATATGTGGCTTTATAAATCTGTAGAATTTTTACATAATTAGAATACAAAATTAAATTAAAAAAAATAATGCCTAAAAAGCAAGCAAAATTGGAAAAAAAAAACCCTCAAACTTAAGTAATTATCAAGTTGGTAGCATAACTGCATGAAAGACATTAATTCAAGCAACTTTACAACGCAGTAAATTGATTGTCTATTCCTGGGGGTATATACCCTAAGACAAAAAGAATTGCAGCAAAAAAAAAAAAAAATCTTGAAAATATTTTCGGTAACCACATTGTTGGAGACAAGTGTTGGTATTGTTATTCTAAAGTTGTTGCACATGAATTGTGGGATAAATCCAATGAGTAATTATGTTGATTCATTGGGAACTGGGATTTTCTGTGTGGGAGAAAAGAGAAACAGATGAAAGATAAAGTTAAGTAAAAACATTGGAGTCCTGAATTTAAATGGGAACTATCGGTATAAATGCATATGCAGGTTATCTTTGAAAAGAAACAAATTCTCTAGCAGTACTGCTGAATAGGTCTAGAAATAAGAACTTACCCCATAGTCACGTGCATCCACAGTGCCTGCATTCTCCAAATCCCACTAAAAGAAGACAGGCTGCTTGGAGAAAAGGCTGACTCCAGGGCTGGGGCAGGAAACGTACACAGCAAGCCAGGACTATCTTGCCACGTAAGTAAGCACTCAAAGCCTTCCACGGTTGTACCGAAGAGTCTCAGGAGCAGTGGTCTGCTAGAGCCAGGATACACACGTTCATAAGAGCTGCTTGCTAAATATGCAGAGTATTCTAACCCTGTTGTTGAAATATTGCAGCCTTGTATTTTCTTGTTTGAGATCCTCTTTGCCAGTGAAACACTACGTAGGAGCCAACTCGGGGAAGCTACTATGAGCAAACATTTTGTACATCAGTAAGAATAACTACAGAGCAGGAAAATATTCAGTGTAATTAAATCCATGTGTTCATAATGATATCCCCTCATACTAAAAAAGGTGTATTAGTCACCTTCAAAGCATATGAAGTAATCAAATTTCTAATTCGAAAACCGGTAAAGAAGGAGAAAGGGCGAAGCACTCACTTGTCTTTCTTTCCTATACAAGATACACAGGGTAACTAAAGAATTGATAGGGAAAGGTTGTTTTAATAAATGTATTCCAGCTGATAGATAATAAAGAAATGATAGAATATCACCATTTGCATTCCCCAATTGTTTAATGAATTGAGGCAATGGATAATGATAGCTTTTAACATGGCAAAATGAGAAATAATTAGATATTTGCTTGCCTGCAAAACACCCTCCATAAAATAGTTTTGCTAACCCCACCCCCAAAATCCCTACTTTCCTCCGAAATAAACCTCTATAACCGTGTGTGGGATTTTTCGCACGTCAGTCGACTCTCCAACTCCCCAGACATCGGTTGGCTGTCCTACAATTCCATCATGACACCAGCTATCCAAAGCTAGTGACACCACAGGACCGCTCCCCATTTCAGACACCAGTTGCAAGTAGTAGACTCCCAGGTTGCCCACACTTTGGTCTGACTTGGCTACAAATCAGGGGTTCTGACGACCCCCTTCTCCTGTTTGATAATTTTCTATGATGGCTCACAGAACTCAGGGAAACACTACGTTTATCAGTCTCTTATAAAGGATGTGTTAAAGAGTACAAATGAACAGCCGGATGAAGCAGTGTAAGGGAAAGGTCTGGAAGGATCTTCTGATCCCATGGAGCTGGGGCGCATTGCCTTTCGGACACGTGGATGTGTTCACCAATCCGGAAGCTCTCTGAACCTCACCTTTCAGCGATCTTTATGGAGGCTTCATCGCATAGGCATGATTGATTAGTGACTCCATCTCCAGCCCTTCCTCTGTCACTGGAAGATGGGGCTGGGGGGCTGAAAGTTCCAAGCTTCTAATGATGGTTTTGGACTTCCTGGTGACCAGCCCCCATCCTGAGACTACATAGGAGCCCAACAAAAGTCATCACATTAGAACAAAAGACAGTCCCTGTACCCAGGAAATTCCAAGGGATGGACTGATTGACTGATTTTAGTTTTTACACCTGTCTCCACCATCCTGAGCCCCTACACGTGTCCCCACCATCGACGGCAATACACCTGTGTGACCCTCCTCATTATGTACACCTGTGTCCACCCTCTTCGGCACCTACAACTGTCTCCGACCTCGTCACCACCTACACCTCTCTCCACACTCCTCAGCACCTACCCAGGAAATTCCAAACGATTTAGGAGCTCTGTTTCAGCAACTGGGGTCAAAGACCAAATAGTAGAACAAAAGATGTTCCTAGTATCCCTATCCCTCAGGAGATTGCAAGGGTTTTAGGAGCCCTGTGCCGGGAACAAGACACAGAGACCAAATATGTATTTCTTATGTCAAAATTAGGCAACTACAATTTTACAGGAAATATAAGGAACTATGGATCATAGGAGCCACGTCATCAGAAAAATTTAGACTATTAGGAACACTACAAAACAAGTTATCCAATTTCTTCAAAAAATAAATTGCAAAGAAATAAAGAGATGGGAAAAGTATGAGACAAAGAGTAGGTTCATAAGAAAGAGAATCTACAAGTTAAAATAAACATCAACTGATCGAAATAATAAACTGCAGTATGAACCGCTTGCAACAACCCCTAAGAAACACTGACCGATTACAATGTACAGAGTTTGTATCAATCCTAATTCAAACAAGCTGTGTGGGGGGGAGGGATTAAACAATTATGAGGCAATCAGAAAATTCTGTACAGGTGGGGTTGGAAAATGGCAGATTAGGGGTGACCTCCTGGGTCTCTGCTCCCAGAGTGGGAGGCGAAGAACGCGGACAGCTACACGCAAGTGGATCCCTCTCCTACAGGAACAGCGTCGGGAATCTGCAGAGAAGCAGCGCGGGACAAGCAGCGCTGGGGAAAAAAGGTAAATCAGAGAATGGACCGCAAAGTCTGGAGAGCGCGAGAGACACAGTAGGGACTAGAGCGTGGGGCGGCCGCACCCGTGGGCCAGCGGGGCAGTGTGGTGCGACCCACAGGAGGACTCTTCCTCCACCGACCTTCACACCCACGCAGGCAGCGAAGTGTCCCAAGTCAGTGCGCAGTGGCAGCACGGGCTGACGGGCAGTGTGGACTAGAGACGGGAGCGGGACACGTTTCGAACTCTCCGGTGCGCGGTGCCGGGTCCACACCGGACAGGGCAGGGACTGGTCCAAGCGGACACTTCCCGGACCCGCGGGAGGCAGTTTGGAGACAGGCTCCTCGCTTCCGGAGGCCGCCGGGACCGGAAGGAGGGAGGCGAACACCAAAAAGGAGGCCCTGGCCTTGGACACCGCCGAAGGCTTGGCTGGCGCGGGGTGGGACGGTGAGAGTCAGTGCGTCAGGGCAGCGGCGGGCTCAGCAGGCGGCTCTTGGAGACCGCGTGACAAACCCAACGCCGCTGCCGCCCGCAGTCGCCTCCAGCCACGGCTCTCTGTGGGCGGGCAGCCGCCATTTCCGGAGTCCGTGGCGTAAACGCGCCGTGGCCGGTTGCCCGGGCAACGGGCTCGGGCGACACCCCTGGCCCTGCGCGGCACAGCAGGCCCGGCCCTCGGAGGAGGGGAGTAGCCAGACAGGCTGCTTTCTCAGCGTTCCTCTCCCACCCCAGCCGGTGGCCTTTTCGGGCCCCCACGTCAAACCCCGCCTTTGAAGGGGCAGAATAGTGAGAGAAGCCACCTTCTTGACTGAGGCGCCCGGCGGTCTTGGGTGGCGCCCCCACCTCCCCCAGCCACCTGCGTTTGGCGCCAAAGGGACAGGCCCCGCCCCTGCAAGGGCAGAGCAGCAAAGGAGGCTTCTTTCCAGGCTGAGACCCGCCGTGGTGGTGGACGGCCCTTGGCTGCGACCAGGCCACTGGTATTTTGCGTGGAAGGGACACACGCTGCCCCGGAAAGGGCGGAGTAGGGAGGGAGGCCACTTGCTGGTCTGAGACCCTCAGGGGCCTTGCGCAGGGTTTCTCCAGCAGGCTTGCAGTGTGTACCTTGTACCAGCTAGACAAAGGCCGCCCTTGTAGGGGTGGAGTACGGAGAGTAGCCACTTCCTGGGCTCAGACACACAGTGGCCCCAGGAAGTGCCCATCGTGGCTTATCTTCCCCTCCGGCAGGGCAGACTCCACCCTTAGAGCGGGGCAGAAATGAGAGAGGGCTGGGACTTGGCGACGGTCTCGGCCAACGCCCCCCACCCCAGCCAGGCAGGGCAGACCCAGCCCTAAAGGCAGGGAGAAAGGAGAAAAGTCACTTTCCCTGTGTGACTGGCTTGAATCTGTGGGACCTTGGAACTAAGCAAAAGGGGACACATTGTTGACTTGGTACAGTGGGTTGGTTTTGATTATCTGATAAGATCATAACACAAAGGCTTACCCTTGGCGCCCAGGCTGTTGCCAGCTTCGGGGCTTGTGGTCTGGGAAGGAAAATCTTTTTTTTTTTTTCCCAGCATATTATGGGGGTACAGATGTTTAAATTACATATGTTGCCCTTGTGGGGGGGGGGGGGGGGGGGGGGGGGGGGGGGGGGGGGGGGGGGGGGGGGGGGGGGGGGGGGGGGGGGGGGGGGGGGGGGGGGGGGGGGGGGGGGGGGGGGGGGGGGGGGGGGGGGGGGGGGG
>CAUYRB010030465.1:0-12914 GCA_963574695.1 Propithecus perrieri | reverse complement strand
CCCAGCTGGGCGCCTGTAGTCCTGGCTGCTCAGGCAACTGAGGACAGAGGATTGCTTGAGCTCAGGAGTTCAAGACTAGCCTGGGCAACATAGCAAGATCCCTTCTCTTGAGGAAAGGAAAAAATTCTTCCCCCAAAGGATATCGTTCTCACTGGTTATCCATGTTAAGTGGTGCTTTATATACCACTGCTTCTCAAACTTGGCATGCACGGAAATCGCCTTGGATATTGTTAAAATGCAAATTCTAACATTTCCCTAAGTGCTGCCAATGCTGCTGGTCCACAGATCACACTTTGAGTAGGAATGCTTTATTCCATACACCCAAAGCAGACAACACTTTCTTTTCTTTTCTTTTTTTTTTTTTCGAGACAAAGTCTTGCTCTGTCACCCCCGGTAGAGTGCAGTGGTGTTACCAGAGCTCACTACAACCTCAAACTCCTGGGCTCAAGTGATCTTCCTTCCTCAGCCTCCCAAGTAGCTGGGACTACAGGTGCATACCACTATGTCTGGCTAATTTTTTATATACTTTGTTCCTTTATTCCTCCTTTATTGTTTACTTTTATAATTTGGTGGGGGTTTTTGTCGTGATAATGTTCATTCCTTTCTCTTTTTCATTTGTGTCTCACTGCTCTGGCAGTGAGATTTAAACATTCGTATATTCATGATGCTAGATATCATCCTTTTGCTTTAAGCATTTCTTTAGGGCTGGTCTAGTGATGATGTATTCCCTCAGTTTTTGTTTGTCTGGGAAAGACTTTATTTCTCCTTCATTTGTGAAGGGTAGCTTTTCTGGGTATAGTATTCCGGGCTGACAGTTTTTTCTTTCAGCACTTTGAATATATTATCCCATTCTCTCCTGGCCTTTAAGGTTTCGGCTGAGAAATTTACTGTTAACTCTGATGGGGATTCTGTTACATGTGGCTTGATGCTTTTCTCTTGCTGTTTTTAAAATTATCTTCATGTCTTTGGCTTCTGACAGTTTGACTACACTGTGCCTTGCATAAAACCTTTTTGATTTGAATCTATTTGGGATTCTTTGAGCTTCCTGTTTCTGGATATCTATACTTCTCACAAGTTGGGAGTTTTCAGCTATTATTTCATTAAATAGCTTTTCTATGTCTTTGCCAAATTCTTCTCCTCCTGAAACTCCCAAAATTTGAACATCTGTTCGCCTTATGGTATCCCACATGTCTCATAGGCTTTCTCCATTGTTCTCTCTAATATCTGACTGGGTTAATTCAAAACATTTGTCTTCTAGTTCAGAAATTCTTCTGCTTGATCTAGCCTTATTGTTGAAGCTTTTGATTGTATTTTTTATTTCATTCACTTAATTCTTCAGTTCCAGGATTTCTCCTTGGTTCCTTTTTTATGATGTCTATTGTCTTGTTCAATTTGTAATTCGGATCATGAATTGTATTACTGATTTCTTTGTATTATTATCTGTGTTCTCTTGTATCTCACTGAGTTTCCATAAGATCATTATTTTTAATTCCTTCTCAGGCATTGCAGAATTTCTTTTCTGGGTATCTGTTATAAGACAATTATTATGTTTCTTTTTAAGTATCATGTTTTCTCGCCTTTTTGTGTTTCTCGTGTCCTTGATATATACACATCTGGTCAAACAGTCACTTCTTCCGATTTTATGGATTGGCTTTCATAGGGAAAGACTTTTTCCTGTTGGTGAGTCTATAGTGTTGATTGGGTAGGGTACTGTGGCTTTGATTCTGGGTAGGCACAGTAGTATAGTCTCCAGAGGATTTCTTCAGTTGTTACTAACATCAGTAGTTTGTGAGTTCCTCAGCAGCCTAGGCTGCAGTTGTTAGTGGAGGTTGTGGTGGGGTTTTGCTGGTGACAGGGTCACCAGGTGAACCAGTTCTTGGGCACCAGTAGTGGTAGTGGTGGGCTGGGCAGGCCAGTTCTCGGGCCCTTGGGTGGCATAAAAAGTGGGTGCTGGTGGTGGTGGGCCCAGGAACATTGGTCCTTGGGCCTCCAGGCAGCATGCTCAGGCACCAGCAATGGCAGTGTTGGGTGGGTTCTGGGGCTCCTGGGCAGCACACATAGCCCTAGTGGTAGAAGTAGTGGCAGCAGGTGAACAGTTGAACCCCTGGGCAGTGCACATAGGCACCAGCAGTGGTGCCAACAAGCTGGGTGGGTCAGTCCAGAGGCTTCTGGTTAGCATGTGTAGGTGCTGCGGATGGCAGATGCAAGTGGGATGGGCCTGTCTTCAGGCCCACAGATGGTGCATATGGGCCCTGGTGGCAGCAGTGGTTCAGGCACCCAGATGGCATGTGTAAGAGAAACAGTCCTCAAGCCCCTTCGAGGCATGTTCAGGTATGTGACAGCCCTGATGCTAGAGGGGGCAGGGTTGCTGTCAGTGGCGGTGGTACCAGGAAGTTGACTCCAGAGTATGTGCTCCAACTCCCTTTGTGCTGGGGCCAGCCTCTCTGGCGTGCTACACCACCTCTCCTCCAGGGTGTACAGCACTTCGTAGGCTAGAGGACTGAGGAACTGGCTGCCTCACTGGGTCCAGCTGGCACTGCAATGCTGTAGCGCTGTGGGTGGATGTGAGAGCATGTTACTGGAGCTCTAGGAATGTGGAGATGCAGGAGCCTTTGTGCTACAGGGCAGGATGTAGTCTGGTGGGGGGAGCTGGGCTCTCAGAATGATGCCATGCTGCAGCTGCAAGAGTCTTGTGGGGTGAGATCCATTGTGCATTCTCTCGCTGGAACAATGTAGTCATGTGAATTTCAGGCAGTTCTCTATACTAGGCTCAGGGCTTGTCACAGCTGAGGAGCTTTCCTATGGCTAGGATTGCAGGCATCTGTAGTGGGAATGTGGACCACTGGGGATTTCTTTCTTACCTTTTCCCAGCAATGGGGAGTTCCTATTGGCTCTGAGCCAATCCCAGCTGGGTTGGCTGCTGCTTTGCTTTATTCTCCTTTTGTGCCTCAGAAGTTCACCGTCACTTCCATGTTGAATTCTAGTGTTCTCTCTATTTGATGTACGGTAACAAACTTACTCTTTTGGTCCTTCTTTGTGGAAAAGGTGAGTGCCAGGTGCCTCTGGTCGCCATCTTGATGACATCTTTCCTGAAACAACCTAATAGAGATCTTAAAAGAAACTTACGGACCAATCCTAGTGATTAAAAAAGATGCAAAAATCCCAAATAAAATATTGGCATATCAAATCCAGCAATATATTTGAAAAAATACATCACGATCAATTTGAGCTCATTCCAAGAATGCAAATGTGTTTAATATTTGAACATCAATATAACTCACCAAATGAAAAAAACCTTAAGATTATCTCAGTAAAATGCAGAAAAAAACATGACAAATTTCAGCATCCATTATTTTCTTAAAAAGTCCCTTAGCAAATTGGAAATCTAAGTGAGCTACCTTAATCTAATAAAAGATAAATACAAATAAATCTACAGCAAAAACCATACTTAATATTGAAAACTTTCCCTCTGAAATCAGCAAAAGGCTGAATTCAACCTTTTATTCAACCCTTTACTAGAATTTGAACCATTGAAGAAGGGCAAGAGGAAAGAATAAAATGTGGAAAAGAGTAAAAGAAGAAATAAAGCTATAGTTATTTGTAGATGGTATATGCAAAATCAAAATAATTTATATAAATAAAGTGTTAAGATTAAAAGTTTAGTAAATCTGCAAAATATACACACCAAATGTATTTTTATGGACCTTTGTTCTGGAAGTTTATTAAAACACAAGTTGTTGGCCAGGCATGGTGGCCCATGCCTGTAATCCTAGCACTTTGGGAGGCTGAGCAGGAGGATCGCATGAGCCTAAAAGTTTGAGGTTGCAGTGAGCTATGATGATGCCACTGCACTCTAGCCCAGGAGACAGAGCAAGACACTGTCTCAAAAAAAAAAAAAATTGTTGGGCTCCGTTTCTGATTCAGTAGGTCTGGGGTGGGGCTCAAGAATTTGCATTTCTAATCAGCTCCCAGGTGATGCTGATGCTCCCCCATCAGGGGACTGTACTTTAAGAACTACTGCTATAGATTAAGAACAATAAAATTTACAATAAAATCACTTACCCAGGAATCTAACAAAACAAGTATAAGATGTAAACATAGACAATTATAAATCATTGTGGATATGATTTAGAGAGAATCTAAATAAATGGATACTCCATTTTCATAGATTGGAAGAGTCAATTTGCCTTAACCTAATTTACAATTTAATGCAACCCATTCAAAATTTCCATAGTCTTCTGTTAGGCTGGGGATTCATAAGGAGCTCACAGTGTGGGTTGAGAAAGATTTCTCACACAAAGATTAGGATATAAAGAAGTAAAAAGTTTATTTAGTTTCCTGAGAATCAGGGAGGGAAGGAAGGAAGGAAGGAAGGGAGTGAGGAATAGAAAGAGAAGGAGAGAGTGGACACAGCAAACAGGAAGTAAGAAAGGGCTGGGTAGCGAAGCCAAGTGGCTGTTGCTTTTAAAGGGTAAGAATGGTTTGGGGGTTTTTTTTTTCCTTGTTGCGGATTGATAACAGAGCTGCTATGTTTGCTTTTTACATTTTTTTCTTCTCTATGTGGCTGACTTTATCAGAGTCCTTGGAATCTGTTTCTGGCAGGAACTGAGGCAGACAGCTGGAGTGAGGAGCTTGTACTCCCGTTGTCTGCTTAGGCTCTTCAAGGCTATGAAACAAACTCTTAGAGATAATGAGTCAGGCCACAGGTGTTTAATCAAACAAAACAAATGGGGCAGTTGTGCTGTGAGTTTTTCTCTTCAAAGGGACAATTATGTGCTGAGAGTTTCTCTTACTTTCTGTTTAATATTTTCCTCTGTTAGATAGGTTATTAGTAAGGCCACCTTTCAGATTCTATTTGTGGAACTTAACAAGCAGATTCTGAAATGTATATTGTGGCACTGATGTGAGTAAAGAGCATAGATACGTAAGACAGACTTCCTGGGTTTGAATACTGGCTCCATCACCTACTTTGTGACTGTGGACTTAACCCTTTTGTGCCTCCATTTTCTCATCTCTATCACAGAAGACTTATAAGGATTAAATATATATCTATATATATTAATACAAAAATATGCAGTTTAGATGAGTACCTAGCACACAATGCATGCTATATATGAGTTTGATAAATAAATAAATAAAATGAAATAAAATAAAAATAGAGGAAATCTACTGGACATGCAGAAGCAGACCCATGCATATATGGATACTTAGTTTATGACAAAGGTGGGTCTATAGATTATCTTTCCAATAAAAGATATTGGGACATATGGAACAAAAACCAAATTTGACTCCAACTTTCCACTATATATAAAAAGCAATTCTAGGTATAGATCTGAATGGTATAGGCCAGATAATAAAGTGTTTAGAGGATAATCCAAGAGAGTATCTTCAAAACTTTGGGGTAGGAAAAAGATCTTTTTTCTTTTCTTTCTTTTTTTTTTTTTTCCTAAAAAGATCTCTTAAACACTTGCACAAAGGGTATTAACCATAAAGGAAAAGAATGATAAATTTTGACTACATTAAAATTAAGATCTTGTGTTATTAGAAGAAACTGTTGAGAGAAGAAAAAAAGTCACACAGAAGAAAGTCAGAAAAGACTTTCAACACATATGATAAACAGAAGGTTGTATCCAAAATGTATATATAGAACTTCACAAAACAAAAAGCAAAATAGAAAGACAACCAAAAAGCCCCTAAAAGCCAAAATGACAGGTAACTCAATAAAGAAATGGGCAAAGGATTAAAACAGGCATTGCAAAGGAGAAAATCCAAATAGCCAATAATAAATAGAAAAAAGTACCTTAATCTTATTACTAATCAGGGAAATGCAAATGAATTCACTCTATACACCAGAATGGCTAAAATGTTTTAAATGTTGGTTAATTCGGTATTGGTGAGAATGTGGAGCAACATGAATTTTGATATATTACTGGAGGAGGAATAAATTGGTACAACCACTTATTTTAGCATTACTTAGTCAAGATAAAGATACGCATAATCCTATAACCTATCAATTTTAAGTACATACATCCAAAGAAATATGTACAAAAGCGAACCAGAGATAAATTATAATTACCATAGCATCATTATTTGTAACAGCCTCAAACTGGAAACAATTTGTATGCACCCTAACAGTAGAAAGGATAAATAAATTATGTTATATGCATAAAATAGAATACTACTACACAATAACAAATGAACTACAAGTACCTGAAACTACATGGTTGAATGTATTAATAGAAAACATAATGTTTCTGCTTTTGGTCTTCTCCCACATTCCCCCAAAACAAGATTTTGGAAACTGTAAATTTCCGTATTTGAGGACAGCATCTGTGTCTACCTGGGTATGGGGAGACAGAGGATGGCTTTGTGGAAGAAGTAATTTTTGAGTGCTCACCTCCTGTCTATAGGCAGACCCTGGACTACAGAGGCCAATATTTGCAATCCAGCTCTGCCTTTGTGACCCATATGTGAGTTATTGATATTTGGTGAAAGAAGCCTGACACGAAAAGTAGGCAGTATAACTCTAAAAGAAAGAACGAATGATAGCCGTAAAAGAAGAAACAGTGATTACCTTGGCAGAGAGGGAGGGAATCCTGACTAGAAGGGGAACTTACAGGGCATCTGAGGCAATGTTCTTTCTTGACCTTTGTGGTGGTTACCTTGGGTGTTTGCTTTATAATATGTTGATGTTACCTACATATTGTTAGTGATTTATTCACTTTTCTCTACGTACTATTTCTCACAATAAAAAAGGTAGACGATATACTCCATAAATATATATAACTATTATGTACCCATAATTAAAAATTTTTTAAAAATTTTAAAAAGGTAGAAGAGAGGAAGATAGGAAGGGTCTCAAAGGCTAAAGGTTAAAATTTCTGAGTTGTTGAACCTGGAAGAAGTGGCAGGCAGGTGGAAAGAAACAGTTGTTGAGCCTATTAATGCCCATGAATCCTGCTTATTCTCACCTCCAGGCTTTACATTATATATGCTGTACCTTTCTGCCTAGTCAGTCAGCTCTTCCCATCACACCGCCCCGAGCTATCTGTCCTTGAAGACTCCACTCAGAAACCTTCCTCTCCAAGAAACCCAGCTCCTGCTCGCTCTTTTCTGAGAGCTGTCCATCCCCAATAATTAGGGTCACACGGTATGGTGCCTCTCTGCTCTCTACCCCATGGGCTGATCTTTCACCTCTGTAGACAAGTGCCCCCTACATTACAGACTGCCTACCTGGCTGAGGTCTGGTGCTGAGAGAGCTGTAGGATGGACAAGGCAGAAGTGAGAATGCACTGGAGTGGTCTCTCCAGAGGAGCTCGGGATGGTTCTTTCCTTCTCTGAGTTCATCCCCTCAGTGGCCTTGGAGATGGGTAAGCAAAAAAGCAAGTGAGTTTTTCTGAGTTGGGACTCAGCACATCTTCCTCTCCCTAGTTTTAACTCAACCTCTCCCCACCCCAAAGGAGTGACGCAGGTATTATTTATCCCATTTTATAAACTAGGAAGCTCAGACGTTAAGAAACAAATATCAATAACTCACATATGGGTCACAAAGGCAGAGCTGGATTGCAAATATTGGCCTCTGTAGTCCAGGGTCTGCCTATAGACAGGAGGTGAGCACTCAAGAATTACTTCTTCCACAAAGTCATCCTCTGTCTCCCCATACCCAGGTAGACACAGATGCTGTCCTCAAATACGGAAATTTACAGTTTCCAAAATCTTGTTTTGGGGGAATGTGGGAGAAGACCAAAAGCAGAAAGCAAAGTGTTTGGGGGTAAGATCCCTTGTTGGGCAGAGCACTCAAGAGTCAAGGCACGGGGTAATCAGTCCCTATGCAAGAAGCTGTTTCTGCAGCACAAAGTCCAAACTCAACATGGAGGGTAGCTATCCTTCTGCCTTCTACCTCCTCCTTCTCTAGCTCAGCCAGATGTAGGGTGTACCTGCTAGGAATGCTCAGCAGCTACTGAACCACACTGGCCTGGCTATCTTGGGGTGGGGGTAGGGGCCCATAGAAGGGGTAGAGGAGAAGGGGTCAAGAACCATCCTAAGTTCGGGCCCAGCACTGTCTGGGGACACACATGGAGGTTCATTTCCCTTTCTTGCTCTTGAAGACATTCACATTCACTGATTTGGCAGATACTTATGAAGGCCGTCCTTTGGGCTGAAGAGACCCCTCTGCAAAGAGTGGTGCCCACTTCTTCCTGACTATGTTCACCATTGTCCAAACCAATGATCTGCAGCCTGCTTTATGTAATGGTGGACTGCTACTAGACAAAGATCCCTGAGAAAACATGTCCTTCCACAGTTCTCTTTCTGGAATTCTCACTGAGTTTAGACCAGCCCTGGGAATGGGGAGTTCAGAGGCCAACCCTTATCCTCAGTTGTTATTTCCAAGAAACTAGACGGCTCTGAGCATCTGCCCCATGGAAAGTGGCTCCTGTCTGGCCATGGCTTGGGTGCTAAGTGACTAAAGAGGCATTCTCCCACACTTCAGGATCCCATCTGAGCCCAAGAGGCCCCCCACACTGTACCCGATAGGGCTGGGAAGCAAGGAGAGAAGTCAGGAAAGAGATTACAAGTCTCAGGCTACTCCTGCAGTTGGTCTGTCTACTGACTTAGCCATTTCTTAAAGTCTCAATGCCCAGTTCCAAAGACCTGTGCTACCCATAAAGAGGAGGCCCACACATTCTAAGAAGAGCCGAAACCAGCTCACCCATTTATTTGACTGAGAACATTTTAAGAAGGACAACAGAATTAAACAATCTTTAATAAAATTCCTATAGAAAACCCAGTCACAGGGCAAATACACAGTTCTCTTTCCCATATCATCAAGGATTGAGAGCTCCCAAAATTCTTTGGAGAATAAGCAGTAGTTTTGCTGGATGTTGCCAGTACTCAGAAAGAGCATCCGTTTACACATTCAAACCAGTAGTTCCTATTGCACATATTAACATTATTTGCCACCTAGCACCCTAAATATATGGTACCTCAACAAATAAATTAAAGATTTCCATGTGGAATGAAATCATTTCAATTTGAACTAATAGCCTTGAGAAATCACATTATTACAAGTTTTAATAAATACAATAAGGACAGCTGGCATTTTATTAAAATACTGAATTTTAGGTCTGGAGTTTATTCCATAAATAGATTCCTTTTCATTTGCTTGCTTTCTTGGATACATCTGCTCAAGTATTATTCTCTATGAAGTGAATTCTTTCATAGATACCATATAAAAACTGCATTAATATGTGCCTCATTATAGAAGCAGCTGGAAGAACTGGATCACACAGTTAACTAACTGAAAAGTAACTTAAGAAAAAGCTCTGCTTTTTGTAAAACTTTAAAACACAGGCTGAACAATACCAAAGAAATATCTTTTTATATAGAACTCCCACTAGAAATTTTATAAATATATATGCAGCATATTTATATATATTATATTTGCCTCACAAGATTTTCAGCAAGTGTGGTTGGAATGATGCTATCATGGAGATAAATATTAACAAAAGAATTAATGAGTTTCTGCAGGTTTATAAGATTTCTTTTGAAAAATAATCATAAGTTCAAATTATATTATAATTTCTAGTTTATACAATTTAAAAGGGAAGAAAGACACCTTTCTTTTAGGTCTCATTTGGAAAGAAAGAACAGCCACCAGCCCCCAGGTGTGGATAAGTTATTGGCTGAGTGATAATACTTGGTCACAACACTGAAAAGAAGTATTTACACCTTTCTGGAAAGTACCAAACACTAAAAAAAAAAACAAACCAAAAAACAATCCCTAGTAGCATTCCATGGCGTGCAAAGTCAGCAGGAAATGATTATCCATAATGTTGACAGTTTTCATGATGAGTCTTGGAAGCATTCAAAAAGCAGAGGGTAGTTCATCAGGGATTTTTCAGATTAGATTCTGTGGGATGCCTTGTTCTTAATTTAACTCTGAGTTCCAGGATTTCATTCCCTTTGTAACATCTCTGGCAGGGTCATGTTCAATTTAGTGCAAGTATAAAATGAAAATGAAATGAAACCAACAAACACATTAGGAGCAAAGTTAAGATCTGTAGTCTTTCCGAACTGTGTGAGCCATCCAGTTCACTTTAGTAGTCCAGCTTTCCCTGAGAGCCTCATCAAATTTTTGCTTAAATTGTTTGAGTGCTTCTTCTTCACTCTTCCCTAAGGCAAGAGAGTCCTAAAACAGAAGGGGAAAAAATGTGATTTTATATATCTTCAGAAGAGATGTGTAAACATCAAAAAGTCTGCGGGAGGCTGGCCTGGCCATGCCTCCCCAGCCACCATCAGGAAGCATGCTCATGTTCTTATTTAAATATCATTTGCAGCAGGGAGAAGGACATCAAGGTAATATGACCTTTCCCAAAGGGTTTTTTTTTTTTTTGAGACAGAGTCTCACTCTTTTGCCCGAGCTAGAGTGAGTGCTGTGGCGTCAGCCTAGCTCACAGCAACCTCAAACTCCTGGGCTCAAGCAATCCTTCTGCCTCAGCCTCCCAAGTAGCTGGGACTACAGGCATGCGCCACCATGCCCGGCTAATTTTTTCTATATATTTTTAGTTGTCTGGTTAATTTCTTTCTAATTTTAGTAGAGACGGGGTCTCGCTCTTGCTCAGGCTGGTCTCAAACTCCTGAGATCAAACAATCCGCCCGCCTCGGCCTCCCAGAGTGCTAGGATTACAGGCGTGAGCCACCGTGCCCGGCCTATAGAGCATTTTTGTACTTGTTGAATGTCTGTCACGGATGAATAATTAGTTGATACAGTGATCAGGCATGAAGGGTGCCATCTGCCAGGTGCAGGGGAAAAAATACACCAAAGGACGTGGAGTTGCTGCTGCCCTTGTAGACACTTTCACCTGTGTCATCTGTTGAGGCCTCGAGGGGGTCATGGCACAGTGGTTGGCACCATACAGCAGCTGTGACTTTGATTGGGTTGCCTGAAGCTAAGGAGTCTTGATTCTTTCTGACTAAGTATTAGGTCCTGGAGATACCAGGGAGAGTCGACTTTGTCTCTTTCCTCAGGGAGCTGATAATCTGGTGTGTAAGTGTATAGACAGAATCTTAGAAAAAATTCTAGGAAGGGGAGAATCAGGCACATCATATCTTCAGAGAGAGCAGGGAATGTAGCTGAGTTGGAGAATGCTCCCTCAGCTATGAAAAACAAGTGCAACGCACTGAACCAGCATTTCCTGTGTGCCGAGTACGTCTGAGGCTCTAAACTCTGTGTCTGCTTTATCTCATTGGATCCTCACAGAAACCAGGTGGCATTATTGGTTCCATTTTGTAGATGAGAAAACTGAGGCTCGGAGAGGGGAGATCATTTACCTAAGGTCACAAAGAGGCAGCCACAAGCAGAAGCCCAGGTAAAGGAAGGCGTTAACTTTGGAGAGGAGAATGACCTAATCTTTGGCCAGTCTGTACTCCCTTCCCTTGTCCTTCTACTTGGAACTAGTTGTTGGAGTTGAACAGAGTTTGTAGTTTTAGTCCTCTGGGCCTTTGCTCTTGCAGTTTCCTTTGCCTGCAATGCCCTTCACAGCTCTTCTCTTCTAGTGAAATCTTAACTTAAAGGCTGGCTCCAATGTCCTGTATCTGGTAGGGCCTCTTCCTCATCCCCCATCCCTTCCCATGGCTCCTGTAGCCCCTCAGACAAGGGTGTAGCCTAACCCCTGGGATCAAATTCATATCACTCCAGGGCCCTACCATCCCCAAGGCTGTTGCTCACAAACTTGACCTGTTTTGGTATCTCCAACGCCTAATACAGGGTCTGGCACACATGCTTGTTAAATAAGTGTAAGAAACCAACATCTTTTGAGCACAATGTGTTGGTCTCAGGGCTTGCATTGTTCAGAATCCATCCCCCTCAATCCTCACCTAGAGATTATGTGATACAGAGCTGACAACCATAAAAATGCCCATTCCTTTGACTTGTCTTTTGCATCATATCCTTGGGAACCATCATTTTTTTCAAAAGATATTTTGCACTTTGAGAATTAATCAAAAGACAATTTCTTAATTTCCAGGTATAGTTAAAAAAAAAAAAACAACTTGTGGTAAAATACCCCTAACACAAAATTTACCAACTCGATAATTTTCACGTGTACAGTTCAGTAGTGTTTACTATATTCACATTGTTGTGCAACCAATATCCAGAATTTTTTTACCTTGCAAAACTAAAACTCTGTACCCATTAAACAATAACTTCCCATTTCTCCCTACTCTCAGCCCCCGACAACCACCATTCCACTTTCTGTCTTATGAATTTGACTTTAAGAACCTCATCTAAGTGGAATTCCACAGTATTTGTGACTGGCTTATTTCACTTAGCATAATGTCTTTAAGGTTCATCCATGTTGTAGCATGTATCAGAATTTCCTTCCTTTTTTAAGGCTAAATAATATTCCATCCAAATGTAGTTTTTTGCTTGTTTGTTTAATTTTCAACTTTTCTATTACCTTTCAGTTTCTATTTTTGCTATTACTTTCTAGTTTTAGTGCATTCTGATCAGAGAATGTTATCTGTACTGTATCTGTATCATTCTACTTTTTTTTTTTTTTTTTTTGAAACAGAGTCTCACTCTGTTGCCCGGGCTAGAGTGAGTGCCGTGGCGTCAGCCTAGCTCACAGCAACCTCAAACTCCTGGGCTCAAGCAATCCTCCTGCCTCAGCCTCCCGAGTAGCTGGGACTACAGACATGCGCCACCATGCCTGGCTAATTTTTTCTATATATTTTTCGTTGTCCGATTAATTTCTTTCTATTTTTAGTAGAGACGGGGTCTCACTCTTGCTCAGGCTGGTTTCGAACTCCTGAGCTCAAACAATCTGCCTGCCTCGGCCTCCCAGAGAGCTAGGATTACAGGCGTGAGCCACCGTGCCGGGCCACATTGCATTTTTTTAATGGCTGTATTTATG
>CAUYRB010030464.1:0-23577 GCA_963574695.1 Propithecus perrieri | reverse complement strand
TCCTAGCTCTCTGGGAGGCCGAGGCGGGCGGATTGTTTGAGCTCAGGAGTTCGAAACCAGCCTGAGCAAGAGCGAGACCCCGTCTCTACTAAAATTAGAAAGAAATTAATTGGACAACTAAAAATACATAGAAAAAATTAGGCGGGCATGGTGGCACATGCCTGTAGTCCCAGCTACTCGGGAGGCTGAGGCAGGAGGATTGCTTGAGCCCAGGAGTTTGAGGTTGCTGTGAGCTAGGATGACACCATGGCACTCACTCTAGCCTGGGCAACAGAGTGAGACTCTGTCTCAAAAAAAAAAAAAATTAATTAATTAATTAATTAACTAGGAGTGGTGGTGCACACCTGTAGTCCCAGCTACTCAGGAGGCTGAGGCAGGAGGATTGCTTGAGCCCAGAAGTTCAAGGCTGCAGTGAACTATGATTATGCCACTGCACCCCAGCCTGGTCTCTTAAAAAAATAAATTAATTAAAACAAATAAAATCCCCGTCAAATTGTGCGTGATCACCTTCCTGCTCTGACAGCCTTTGTCACCGGGGAAGCACAGTCAAGGGGGTTTCAGTAGTCTTGTGGTTTTCCTCTTAGGAACCTGTCTACTTGCTCCTCTAAAATGGTTTATAAGATGGTTATTTGGAATTTGGGTGAAGTTACAGTCAAGGAGAGGAGATAGTTATTGCACTAAATCCTGAAGGAGAACAGCAAGTCAGGTGGAGGACACAGGTAGAGCAGTCAGGGTGAGGAGGACGAGGATCCCCACAGGCCCGGAACGAGGGCACAGGGACAGACCACACAGTCCTCTGAACAGACAGGGAGAGACAGGTGTGTGCCTCCACCAGCCCAGGGCTTCCTGCATCAAAGGCAACATCTATTCATTTTGGTCAGATACATGGATATTGTCCCAGTGGATGGACTCAATCTTTTTGGCCATACAGGCAGCCAGGTTAAACGCCTTGAGTAAGTGTGAGGGGGCAGGAGTTAGAGGAGAGGCAGAAATGTCTAGAATCACTGCTGAAGCCAAGAGTTTAGGAAAGTGAGGCTTGTCTTCTTTCCCCAATGTGAAGTTAATATACTCAAATCAGAGTCCAAGTGTTTTGTGACTACATCTATGTAAAACCTTTTTAATGGAATGTCAGCTGGATGTAATTTGTGAATATGAGATCCCTTGTAAGTCATATTTACACATAAAGCTCTAGTTTGGGATGTCCTTTTATCAGAGGACTGATAAAAATGCTGAGTTCACACACTGGTAGAGATAAAAAAAATTGTTTTGGTTGGGGGACTAACAGATAGACAAATTTAACTTATCTAACATCTACTTTTATTATAATTTTGTAAAAGAAAATAATTTTTAAAAAGTAGGCCCAACATCATCTACAGGATCATTTCAAAAATTAAATCACATTGAACCTTATTAAATACTCTCTACATTGCCCCTGTTTTTCTCAGTTTTAAAGGTCAAATGAAAACTGTCTCATAGAATGGGAACGGCCTGTGGATCAAATCTGGACCATGCACTCTGGCTGATTACAAGGAGGGGGAGGTAAGAAGAGATTCAGAGGCTCAGAGGTGGCAGAGAGAGGGAATCACGTATTGGTTCAGAATATTTAGTAATTGATCCATAGTGGAACACCACTAACAGGTAACCATGGATATAAGGTGCAGCACATTGGAATTTTGCCATTTATTGCTGGGTTGGCAGGAAACGTACACCTGCTCCACGGGCAAGACAGAGTAGCAGAGAAGGCAGCCGTGGGAATAGCCCAGGGAGGAGGGCAGAGCAGAGAGTGTGGGAGCGTGTGTGGGGGGCTCTCCTTGGGGGCCACTCCTCTGTGTGACTGCCCCAGGGTCTGGGGGTGGGAAGTGAGGAAGCCAGAGGGAACTGGTGAAGGGGTGAGGAGAGAAGGTTGAAGTGGGTGGAAGTGGCAGGTCAGAAGCCCGAGTCATGACGTGGAGAAGGATCCGGTGTGCAAGGAAAAGTCAAGGTTATCAAAAGGGTCAGGGGGAGAGAGCAACGCCCACAATTCACCTCTTTAGTTTTTTGTGTTCTGTTTTGGCTTATTCTCATAGCTCACACTGGGCAAGAACTAACCTTCTGCACACCTGTCCATCTCTTCCGAGTCCTGTAACCAGGCAGCCACCTTGCTCTGGCCTGTCGTGCAAGTTGCAGGGAGGCTGTTGCTGCATGGTAGAGGGGACTGCCATGGAAAGCTGTTTGGTTGCATCTACAGTGAACAGAAACAGAGAGGAAGTGTATGGTTATGAAGCAAAAACTGTACATTTAAATGATTTTTTAAAAATATAAGCATCCTCGAAGCGACATTAAGAAACAAAGGAAGAAAGGGCACACTCAAAATATGGAAGAAGCCTCCTGGCTAAATGTAATATGTGCTCAGTGAAGGCAAAATTCATAAACATTAACAACACTCTCACTGAACTGTTATCTCCATCAGTCAACATTCAAGTGTGTTGTTATCTAATCCTCACGAGCACCAAAAGGTCTCTGTACTCTTACAATCAGCTCAAGGTCTGCTCAACACGTGATTCCCAAATACATTACCCACTAGCAAGCCACCTTGCGCTTTGAATGCATTTGAAAATTATAATACATAAACAGGCAGTCTTGGCAAGTTATTATCTATAGCTCATAGACTTTCCATTAGAGGGATTTCAGGTGAAATAAATTAAAGTTGTATTAAGTACATAGATACGACGGTGAGTGCAAGAAACAGTGATAAAAGCAGAAACTTATTTCCCAAGAAATGGAAATAACTTGAAAACTCCATAGTTGACTTTAATATTCAATTACAACCGATTGTGTCTCCTCTAAATCATTATGAAGTGAACGATGTGCACGCTTCGCAAACCCAGACTTATTTATTACCCACACAGGGCCACAAACCAATTAACATTCAGGAGTCTCATAACTTGATACGTAGAAGGCAAGCACAACGATAAAAAGCTCTTTCCCCTCTATACTGCATTTTGATAAATGTAATGGAAATCTTTCACTGAGTAGATCTTAGAGGTGTGTCACTTGTAACGAGAGCAATAGATCTGTTGTGAAAACCAGAGTTGAAGAGCTTTCTTATTCCAAGGCCAGCAGCGGGGAGGATTTGGTTTTAGTCTTCCACCGTCAGATACCACCCATGTTATTTAATACATAAAACAAGGGATGGAATGAATATAATTTTTATCAATACTCTGTGCCAATGATATAGGCAGACGTTGGAAGAACCAAACAATTACAAGTTTATATTTTTTAAAGATCCATTTGGAATTCATTCCTCATTTAATTTGGACCATACCTGGGATTCGGTCTACCCCGTGGTGAGAATACAGGAGGCCCAGAGAAACTCGGGCACTATCTTGGGCGTCTCTAAGTTCCAACCTTCCTAAGCCTGACCTACTGGTTGATTTCCTTTTACTTCAGAACTGGTTGGTATTAGGATTAATCCAACACCCTATTTCTAGGAGAAAGATAATTAAATAGTCCTTGGCAAGGCTGCAACCAGAATGAAATAATGTGAGGTTTGAGAGGCCTGTTGAATATAATTAATGAGATTTAACAAAAATTACTTAAGTAATTTCCAGTGAAATAACAACAGCTGAATACAGTAATGTTTCACTTAATCTGATTTGCTTAGTCTTACAGTTATTCCGTGAGGTTTTTCAAAGCTTTGCAATGGAAACATGGATCTATGTCTGACAGACAGTCCTGCGTGAGCAAATAGAGAAAAGCAGAATCTCCACTAGTATGTTCTTGAACCCAGCTTATTGTGGTAGCCAGCTTCCTCGCAGCTGTCCCTGTCCTCAGCTGCAGGTGCCAAATGTGAAGCTGCAGCACCCCTGGGCCGTGCAATGTGGCTGTGTTCCAGGAAACTTAATTATTGAATCAAAGGCAGAAACAGATGTTTCCATGTTTGTTGTCTTAACCTCAACTCTTTAACAAGCAACACCTCCAGCTTTTCATCAACATAGAAAATGAACTCTTGTTTCAGCCGAAAGAACAACTTTAGTCTCCCTTAGTCTGGTATGTGGTATCATCATGGAAAGGGCACTGATGTTGGAAACAGAGATGTGGGTTCAGATCCAGGCTCAACCGTTTAAGGGCTATGTCACTTCTGGAAAAATTCTTTACTGTCTCTGAACTTTGGCTATGTGAAAGATTAGAGATGAATGAGTGTCAAATGCTTACCACGGTGGCTGGCCACACAGATAGGCTACTACTTACATTATTGTCACATTTTCAAGCTTATTTGCATTAACTTCATGGGGAAGTTTAATAGCTTTTCTTTGAGTCATGGATATATTACAGCTCAAGGCAAGAAAGCAAGTTTCATTTTCAAGACTTTGGGGTCTTCTTATTATCATCCAGGAAGGCACCTGATTTCTGGGTGCTGATTAAACAAATGTTTACTTTACTTCCTAATACGTTTACAAAATCACATAAAAGTAGGATGTAGTCCATTCATAGAAAGGAAAAATAACTTCCAATTCTCTTGGTGATCTACAAGAGATCACCGCCTAATCTACACTTGTGATTACCTTTGATGTCAATGTCACTGTTGTCTTCCGAGCAGCAGTTTACAAAGCTAATCTTCTCTTTTTGGTTTTCCCAAATGAGACTCAGTTGTGCATTTGCATACTTTTCTAAGCCATTTCCAGGCTTTATAGGACAAAGTCATACCTTTCCATCCACAACAGAAACATTAGCAGCTGGGGAGGATTCAGCTGTGGAGGTTGAAGGAAATATGTGAAAACTGGCATCTCTTGGTGATCTTACAATTTCATTCTGACGATACAACCGATGATGGCGCAGTTTGGAGACCCATGCATCAAACCAGTCCTGGGATTTCACCTAATACAATGAGCAAGAGGAGAAGGTAACTGTGAAACCAATCTCTTGTCTACCACTGGTGTAGGCGCTGGTATAGGCAAATGGTATTCCCTGATAATGGCAGAAAAACTGTTGAAAAGCGATTTCACCTTCAAATGATAGATGTGCTCTTCTGTGTCCAGGTCTATTCTTCGAGCTTTCTTTTTAATTGACATGACCGAGAGTCCAACATCTATGCTCCCATGGACCTTCCCTTTTTGAATCTGAAATCAAAAGACTAGTAAATAGGCTGGAAGGATACATAATTTGATGTGTTTCTGTATTGAATTTAAGTGAACTCAAGGTAATCTTTAACTGATCTATGGGAAGTGGAATACTATACCTCTTTAACAAAGAGGAAAAGTTAAGGTTCTTAAACGGAGGATAGTTGAAGTTGCAGTGATTTCACACCGATTTCAATAAGTAAGACTATTAATCTTATTCCTGTTCCTGTTTTTGGCATAAAAGGTAATGCCAACTCTTCATAATTCTCAATTGCACAGTTAATATCCCCCAAAACAGACATCTTTGGTGGTTTCTAAAATAACTGAGGTCAGTCTTTGACCTATACCCCAGAACATCCCAAGCAATCAGCTGGAAGACAGCTGCTGGGGCAGAACTGGACAGCTGGGACTGGAGAGCAGGGGGCAGCCAGCTTTTCCTTCCGGCTGCTCTTCTGATCAAGGACACAGCTGGTTCAATGGCAGAGATGGGGACAAAACCGAAATCTGAGCCCTCTTTTATTTTTCCGTATATCACAATGATGAGAAGAAAGGAATTTTCCAGTTTTGCATGCAAACTACTACTTTGTATACTAAAGAAAAATGATTTGGAATACTTTTAGTGAGTTGGGAATCCCAAGATAAAAGGATGTGGGAAGTATTAATAGAAATGAAGTTCATACAATAGCTTTAAAAGGACATTGACAAGAACGAAGATTGCTTTAAATCTCAAAAAAGCACACATAAAGCAGAATTTACTGAGAGATGCAGAAAAGAGCCCATTTGCATTTTCTCTCCAAGAGAGAAAGGGTGATTTTTACTGTGTCACTTTTTAGATTTCAGCTTCTGTTTTTATTAACATACATCAAAACAGTTAAATCTTCATGCACTAGTTTGAAATTTTATGTTATTTTGAGTATAAGCATAAAACACACCTACAGAACATGGAAATTTGGTAGTTTGTGAAATCTTACTGGCACAGACATGCACAAAGCTGATAACTGCGGCATAAGGCTTGTACAATTACAGTGTTTACTCACTTCAAGCAGAATTCTAAATCAATCTTTGAAACACGTCCTGTGTGCTACTTACATCAAGTGGTGCCTTTGAATACTTTAACATTCCATTATCCAGGACAAAAAAACGCTGCAAGAACCAAACACCCCTCAGTTACTGTCTGCATTTTGAATTATATAAAATATTCACAAGTGTGGGTCTAACATTGCTTGACCACTATTAGTTAATATATTGGATTATTTTAATGCATCTGGATTCAGTGCATCTGGCCATGGTCAGTCACATTAAATGGTAAGGAGACCAGACTCTAGTCCCAGTGTTCTTTTAAACATAATACAATGAGGATGCAGTTTTTCACCATGATTTTTCTTAAGAGGGAAGGAATTTCAGGACCTGCAGCTAAGACCTTCTGAATGAGCCACATGGGGATGTTTTTGAAAGTGAGAAATGAGAACAATCTGGGTTAGGTCACAGTGATTCCGTGAGGAGCTCTATACAAAATTCTACAGGGAATTTTTCACCATGGAGGTAAACTTCTGAATTTCCCCTGAATACCATGGATAATTCCCGAAAATGCTCATTACAGAAGCCAGTGGACTGGATCTATGAATAATGAATTACCTGGAAAGTTTAATTGGCCTTAGCAATATGCTTGTATCTGTACTTAGCAAAATGCTTGCATTCCAGTGTTAGTAAAGGGAATTAAAAATTATTTCTGAACTACATTAAGGGTAAAAAAAAAAAAAAGAGAGAGAGAAAGAGAGAGAGAAAGAGGTTTTTAGCAATTCCTGTCCCCTCCAAGATGCTCCTGGTCCAATCAGAATGGATGCGGCCATTTTTGCTCCACAAACACTCAGGAACTCTCTGCTGTCGATTTCCCTTCCATGGGCAATTCACAAGAGAACAGCCCCCAGGACCCAATCAAACAATGGGTCCAGGGCCCTCCTCTAGTTCTACAGATGCAGGGATTCTTTCTGTTGCTGGAAAATTACTCTGCTGGAAAGTTTCTATGTGATTCTGGACCTCTTAGCTGCTGAGGTGGCCAGCAGTCAGGCCTTGGCACTCCTGCATAGAACTCACAGAAGGCCACTGTATCCCTTTTGTTACAGGTGCTGGGGGACAGTAAGTAGGCATGGGGAGAAAGAATCTCTACAATTCAAAAACACTTGCTTCCTCAATTGCCCTTGACTTGGGTAATCAAAAGGACTGACACTTGAATAACTATATGGTGGTATTAGAGATCAAGAAAAAAGGCAATGCAAGGGAGACCCTCCTATTATTTATGTAGCAAAATGTTCAAGGTCACGGTCTAGAAGAAAGTTGCTGTTAAACCAAAGCCAGTTTTGCTGAAACATAGACTGAGAGTGCTAAATTAAAGTTAGCAATTCATATAAAATTTGTTTCTCTGACCTCTTTTTCCTATTTTCCCATTTCTATCTATCAAAGAATTTTAGCAGGGATAACCTGCAGGATGTCATGGGGAAAGAGATTAGCAAGACCATCAATTTGAGGAAATGCAAAGTGGTAAGATCAAAATGAGAGGCAAAGGTGATCTTAGAAAGGAGTATGGGCAGTTGGCCAAAACCCAAGGAAGAACAATGGTGGGCACAGATCCTTGGCACTGGGATAGTATTGTGGGTTCAGGGGTGACAGTTTCTGACAAGAAAGAGGGTACATTAGCCAGAAGCCTATTTTTATTCCATTTTCAGAGACAGGGGATTGAGGCAACATTTCCCATATGTTCATTTTTAAGTCTTTTCCTTAAAACACAAAAATTATGTTATAATTCATACAACCTTCGTTCTTTGAGGCAATGGACAGCCAGCACTGGCCATTTGAGCCAATAAATCCATTTGCCCAGGCCAGGCGCGTTGGCTTCAAGCCTGTAATCCTAGCACTCTGGGAGGCCGAGGCAGGTGAATCGTTTGAGCAAGAGTTCAAGACCAGCCTGAGCAAGGGCGACACCCCATCTCTACTAAAAATAGAAAGAAATTAGTTGGACAACTAAAAATATATATAGAAAAAATTAGCCGGGCATGGTGGCGCATGCCTGTAGTCCCAGCTACTCAGGAGGCTGAGGCAGGAGGATCACTTAAGCCCAGGAGTTTGAGGTTGTTGTGAGCTAGGCTGACGCCATGGCACTCTAGCCCGGGCAACAGAGTGAGACTCTTGTCTCAAAAAAAAAAAAAATCCATTTGCCCTGAGCTAAATTCCATTGGCAGAGGCGGCAAATAGATGGATACGTTTTTCCAGTGATTTCAGAGAAGATATCCGGTGGCCTATTAAAGAGTTTAAACTGAAAATGGAAGACAACTTTCTCCTCCTTAGCATCACTGAATTCTTGCTACTCAGGTAATGGCAACAACACAGTGAAATATTTTCACCATAATTAAAACTGGGAGATGGAACAAGGACATTGGGAGGAGAGAGAGGAATAAACTATGCACTTTGAAGGGTAATAAGCAAACTTAGAGGATCAGTGATTTTCCAACTCTAGTTTGCACTGGTAACAATAATTCTAGGAATTTATCCCAAGGGACTAAATAGAAATTCATGTATAAGGATGTTTGTTCATCACAACATCATGACAGTAAAAAATTAGACATGTCCTACATATCCAGCAATACAGCATTGGTCCAATAATGGTGGGACATATAATATAAATCCATCCAGTGGAATACATTCTTGCATTTAAAATATCTCACTTAGAAGAATATTTAATAAGAAGATATCCATATTAATTTAAATGAAAAAAACAGAATAGAAAACAGTATGTACAAACTGGATTTTAAATAGCATGTAAATATTTCTGCCCTGTATATACATACATATATTACAGATCTCAGACTGCCTCAGATTGTGGGCATAATAGATTGCAACCCATATGGTTAAAATAAGGCCTTGCAAACTGATTTTTACACATACAACCATACTCTGTTTCCCACCTCTTGATAGCAAATAAGATCCTCTCTATTTATGAAGATGATCTGAACCTGAATATGATACACATTACCTTGTGCCAGCCTTTTAGAGGCCATTTTCTTTTCTTCAGCATAAAGCCTTCATGTTTGTCTGGTTTCTGGACATTGGTTTGGCCTATTTTCAGCCCTTCTATAATTTCCCAGCTGTCAGCTTCCTGACAGAAAAGAACAAAAACAAATCACATGTTTCTTGGTGCTTGATGACACACTTAAAGCAGATTCTTAAGTTGAAGTTGCTTTTGAAGCAACACTGAGCCCATCAGAAGTAAGAACAACATTCTGGAGCAAACTCTGACATCAAACACAGCTAGGCACTTTTAACTGAAGTTAAAATGAGTTTCTTAGGTAGACCTGAAGGTGTGCGGGGACCATCGGGGACTCATTGGAGCCACCTTGTCTATTTGAGGTAGAATGGCATTTCAATTGCCTGTACTCAGAATGTTTAAAATGCATTTTTCCAGACAGTTAATCCCTGGGCACAGAGGCCCTTTAAAGTTTCAAAACAAGACTGTTTTTATGACAAATGTTCAATTAGTGTGTGGACCTGGCTTTCTGTGTAGAGACAGAAAGGCTGCCGTGATCTAAAGTGCTCTTAACAGAGAAGAGCAGCACTGTGGTCATGGTTGCTCTCGGGGAGGCTGCATACATTTCAAAGTGTGCATAAAATGCCTGCTCGCCAAAGACACACCAAAGAAGTCCATGCTATCAAAGATACACAAACCGTTGGGAACCTATGGACAACATTTCTTAATATTGAATTGCAATTCAACAAGTGAGCACTGTTTATGAATAATGTCAGAATAACAGGAGAAAACAGTAGGCTCTTATAAAAAGTCTAGAATCTGTGGCTTTCTACTCTCACCAGGAAAGTAGATAACCACTCTATTCCATAAAAATGATCTCCATATATATGTAAATATATTCATTAGAGCTCTCTCTGTTCTTAGACAGATATCAGCTGTATTTAAGGGCATTTCCATTTTCAAGAGCCCCATTCATGGATAGTATCTCTAGAAGAGTATTTTTATTTCTGGATAGATCTTATTCAAAGGCTAGTGTTCATCTTTGATTTATTCTGTGTATTTTCATCATGTAGTATTACATGTAGTATTTACATGTAGTATGTTCATCATACATGTATGATGAAAATACTCTGTATAACTTGTGAAAATGGAAACACTTAATAAGTATAAATGCTTTTCACATTTCTAAAAAATTAATCTCAGATTGTAATAATAGCTTGTCCCTGTGAAGCTATGGCTACTGATTTCTATTACAGTGGTTTTTTCTTCTCTGGGATTTAAACTGCAAAGGAAAAAAGAGGCAAAATAGAAAGGCAAAAAGTTAAAATGTATTTCTTTTTAAAAATATTTATTTATTTATATTTCAAAACATTAACTGAAGTGTTTTATTATTATACATAGTATCTTGTATAATGCTTAAGTCAGGGCTTTTGGTGTGCCCATTACCAGAATAGTGTTCATTGTAGCCAATAGGTAAGTTTTTATCCCACACCCACCCTCTCACCCTCCCTCCTTAAAATGTATTTCTTAAACACAGGTCAGGCATCTTTGAACAAATAATTTTATTTGCTCTGATGCAATATTACTAAGCCTAGCGAAAAGAAATAGAAAGGAATCCCAATATAGTTCTTACAATTAAATAAGCTGTCAAAAAGACAGAGGCAAAATATAAAACCAGAGCCAACAATGTTCTCCTTATTTCAATTATAAAATGCTGCTGCTGATGTTACAAATAAAGTATGAAACGACCCATCTCAGTACAAGATAGAATCTTCCATGCTCTATTTTCCATTATGTTGAAATTTCTTCCTCTATGCTTAGTAGACTGGGTCTCTCTAAGAAAACAAAAATCACTTTCTGAAAAATTTTGAAGCGTTTTTGTCATTTCAATTGATATTTATCTTCTGCTTAGAAGTCTCCAATTTTTCTAGTTTACTTATGATAGAAACAGAGCCAATACCCCTATCGTGATTACGTTAGTACTTGACTTGAATCAGACACTCAAATATTTTTGGTATTACAAAAGTTTTTAAAATACTCTTTAATCTAATAACAATACATAAAAAACAGAAATAATCCAATAACAACCCAAGTTTGTTCATTTGGAAAAAACAGAGATATTTCCTTTCTCAAGGGTAAACTATCCGTACGGGTGTCTGTGCATGTGGGTGGGCGGGTATGTAAAAATGCTTTAGGAGGTGAAAGCATTGAACACAGAATTTGAACAAATCCTGGTCAGGACGATGTGTATTTCAAATGAAGTTTTTCTACTCCAATCAGTGCCCAGGAGGCCCATCTTCTTACAAAGGGCCTGAGAGATGGTGAGATGCTATGGTATCTGGAGTGGATGTGGCCCTCTAATTTCATGGGGTCCCAAGGGCCGTAGTAGCTACTAATAAAAAAACACAACAAACGTTGATTAGTCCTACAGCAAGATCCAGATGGGCAACAACAAGTAGAAGCAATGGAAGTGGATGCTATTGGTGCCCCATCCACATCCCCTTATAAAGCCAGAGGACTCAGGTCCCAGCCGCAGTGAGCTAGGCTACCAGCCACCTCCTTCCCGGGGGAACTGCTGTTTGACCAAGCTGGGTCCTTCGTGCCTGGAAAATTATGTCATAATTATCAGTAAAACAAGAATAACATCAGTACCCACTTCCAGAAGTTGGGGGCTGATTAAGTGGGAGAATACATGTTATAATCTAGTGCCTGGCACAAAGTAGATGCTTAATAAATGTTAGCTGCCCTTTCTGTTGCCCCTATATTTATTCTTTCCTTTAGCTAACTGTAAGAGAGCACTGATATTTCAAAAAGATTACAAGTTATATTCACCAAGAATACATTCTCTATTTGCTATTCAAATGGAAGTCAGACTACATTTTATTTCTCTCTAAATTAATTTTTGATAGTTTAATAACTCCTCCTTCTCCTTAGTTTAGCAGTCTACTCCTGTCTGATAGAATAATCCTTATAGCTTGTGATATCTTTAAAGTATAAAGAGGTACAAGTGTATATATTCCACACCACTAGGGTAGTAAAGTATTCTTTTCTTAAAAGATTATGTTTAAAATAGAAAAGCAAAGTAGAAAGACTGGTTTTACATATTTACAAGTTAACCGTCTTTGGAAATAAAGCGCTATTTTTATGTTGGAATTCAAAATCCACATGCATTCTATTTTCAGAGTTTCTCAATAAGGGAGCCAGCCCATTGAAAATCTCAGGGTGGGGTGGGTAGGAGTAGGATGGTGTCTCCTCGACTCTTCTCTATATTTTTTGCATTTTAGACATATATGAATTCAATATTTCCCTAGTCTGAGGGAGGAAGGGGAGAGAACACTGGCTCCCATGACAAAGATCAGGTCTTAATGAATACTCTGCAGTGTTCTTCCAAGAGCTCACTGTGAAAAAGCCAGACATGAGGAGGAGTCCAGTACCTGGAATAAACAACAGGGAATGAACAACAGCCCCTCTGTGTAGGCACTATTTCATCTTGCAGCTCGTGTACAGCTGGAAAGCATCGGTTGTAGAGTTGGACAAGTCTAAGTTTGAATTCCTGCTCTGCTACTTTACAGCTTTGTTTTTTTTTTTTTTTACTTTGGCCAAGATATTAACTCTCAGTTTCCATATTTGTAAAATGTGATAAATGCCTACATCGTGTAGACCTGTTTATAAGGATTATATTCAATGGGATAATGTATCGAAGCACTTAGCATAGCGCCTGGTATGCAGTACATGGGCAATAATGGTAGTGATATTATTATTATTGCTGGACCCAGTGATTTTTTTTTCTTTTCCATTAGCTTGGCATAGAAACAATTGCTTATTTCTCCAACAGGGAATGGCAATAGTTTCTCTTTCCTTCTTCCCTTAAAACAGAGAATTTTGGACCTTCGTATGTAACCCTGCAAATGCCAGCAAAATAGATGTTCACCTATTCTCTCCTTACACACGGCAGAGAAACTCTACGTACTGGAGGTGGAAAGAAGTGGAGATGTCCTATAATGGGTGTCACAGCTACCTTAGGGGAGTCAGGTGTGTAAATCATTCACAGTTCATGGCCCCAGAGCAGGCGGCATGCCATCAGAGAAAGCACCACATTCCGTCACTGACCTTGGAGAGGGGGACTGGCTCCGGTTCCAGCAATTGCCGACTTACGGAGGGCTCAGTGCTAGAGGAAGCAGTCCTCTCCAATACGTGGACACTCTGAAAAGAAATGGAAATACAGCCCAGGGTTAGACAACCCATTTCTCATGTGGAGGGCATGGGAGTGCGATCACACACATCACAGTAAAAACAGTAAGCTGTGTTAAAAATGGCAAGTTCCTCCAAAGACCAAAGATAGCAGCAACAGTCAGAAAAATATGTCAGCACAGGATTTTGTTTTCCCCTCGTATGGATTTGCCGCTGAACTTCTGTTGCAATGCTGTTTCAGTCTCAGAGAAAGAGTTG
The DNA here is from genome assembly GCA_963574695.1 of Propithecus perrieri. Classification (NCBI taxonomy): domain Eukaryota; kingdom Metazoa; phylum Chordata; class Mammalia; order Primates; family Indriidae; genus Propithecus; species Propithecus perrieri. The sequence continues at coordinate 10,011 of CAUYRB010030464.1, read as the reverse complement.
GAGTATTTTCTCTTGAAAAATTTTAAGACACAAAAAAGAAACATAGTATGTCTGACATTTTTACAACTTTATGAGTGGTACATCTACTACTTAGACAAGCCTTACATGAAAATATTCACTCATCTCTCCGACAGGGTATGGCAATAGACAAAGGGAAAGGTCTATGTCAAGAAGTCTAGAGCCTTAAAACATGTTAGTCTCTAGAATTTCTTACAAAAATCGCACAGAGAAGAAAACAATTTATCAAATGCAATAGACAGTAAATGTCTTTTACAAACACTATGAAGAGCATTTATAAATAAGCAAGACAACATTCCAATAGAAAAACGGGTGAAGTACATGAACAGGCAACTCATGTTGAACATTAGAAAAAGATGTTCAATCTCAGAAGTACTCAAAGAAATAAAAGCCAAAATAATGATTTTTGGTTTTTTACCTATCAGATTCAAGAATGGAATGGGGTTGGAAGAAAGGGAGTATAAATTGGGTATGATCTTTCTAAAAAGAAATTTTGTAATTATATCAAAAGCCTTTGGAAAAAGAAATATATGCCTCTTTGATCCAGTGATCCCACAGCCGTCTTTACCCTAAGGAAACAATCACATAGGTATGCAAAGATGTAAGAACAGATGTGTTTTCTAAGATATTATCATAGAAAAAATATCTAATATATATAAGAATAGGTAGACTTATAAGGAAAAACCAAAATGGCAATATGGATTTATGTTTTTTGATAAGGAAAAAGCACCCATGAAGTCTGTCAACTGAAAAATCAGACTACAAAAAGTAGCCTAGGCCGGGCGCGGTGGCTCACGCCTGTAATCCTAGCACTCTGGGAGGCCGAGGTGGGCGGATCGCTCAAGGTCAGGAGTTCGAGACTAGCCTGAGCAAGAGTGAGACCCCGTCTCTACCAAAAAAAATAGAAAGAAATGATCTGGACAACTAAAAATACATATATATAGAAAAAATTAGCCGAGCATGGTGGCGCATGCCTGTAGTCCCAGCCACTCGGGAGGCTGAGGCACAAGGATTGCTTGAGCCCAGGAGTTTGAGGTTGCTGTGAGCTGGGCTGACGCCACGGCACTCACTCTAGCCAGGGCAACAAAGCGAGACTCTGTCTCAAAAAAAAAAAAAAAAAGTAGCCTAAATATGATGATGTTATATATACAAGCAAAATTTATTCCAAAACATTAAGAATAGCTAAACAAAGGTGACAGGATTACAGGAGATTTTTAATTTTTTCTCAATAGCTTTCTGATTAAAAAAAATTTTACAACAAATAGATATAACTTGTATATTTGAAAAAAATTAAGCACTTTGAGGGGGATAAATCTGAAAAACATCAAAGAAATAAGAGTTAATATTCAGATATAGGCTGAAAATGAAACATTATGTTTTCACTGGGATAATAATATTTCACTGTTTCAATAGACAAGCTTGGTATTTTATTTACTTAAAGAGGTCTCGATTTTTTGTATCTCACTGGAAAACTATTAGATGAATATTTGTTTTTTCATGAAGAAAATTATACCTTGATCTGAGCCAAATTATTCTAATTTATTTGTTAACTTTTCAAACTTCTGGTTATTTTTATTACCTTGAAAACAAGAAGCGGTCTGGTCATAGGTTTTTAAAATTCTACCTGCATGAAAATGTTAAGTCCTTTATTAAAAGTAAATAATCAACATGACAGAGGAATTGCTCCTATTTCTTCAGTTTGTGAGGATGTAGGAGAAATGAGAACAAATATTCTGGGGTCAAATATAAAGTTGGGCAGGGCTTAGCAAGAATTCCTAACCTGATAGTCACAGTGTCCAAGGTCAACCTAAGCACTAACTGAGGCTCTGCTCTTTCCATTCCCAGATTTACTTGAATTAGCAAAGAAAAATTATGAATGTGGCTGAGTATCCATATTTGTGCCAGTGCTTTTCATGGAAGAGTCAAAAGCAAAGGCATGCTTTGAGTGACAGACCGGTGGTGTGCGCTCAGGTCTTTGACAGGCAACATGGGAACAACCAACCATTATTGGCTTGCTCATGTTGATATTTTGGATCCTACTTAAAACACATCAGATAAATTTGAAATTTAGATTTATTATGAGATCATATAATTAGAAAATACAATAAGAATTCGTTGTTGAAACAAAAATTGTATTGCCTTCTTTGGGATGTAATTGTCTTTCCCCCCACACCCTTTCATTTTCTTTCTGGTGTTTTACAATGGCAGAAGTCACATATACTCATTGCAAAACATTCAAATACAACATAGGAATAAAAAAAAAGAAAAAATCAAAAGTTCTCACCCCACTGCTATTCACCCTTCCACCTTACCGGTTTTTGGAGCAGTGGTTCTCATAAGGGAGCCCATGAACCCTGGAGATTCCCAAAGCCCTTACATAGGGTCTGCAAGGCAGAAAACTATTTTTGTAACAATATTAGGATGTTATTTGTCTTTTTTACATTTATTTTCTCACTAGTGTACAGTGGAGTTTTCCAGAAGATACACAACCTGTGATATTGTAACATACTAAACACAGACGCAGATGTGAGAATCCAGCTGTCTTCTGTTAAGCAAGACATCAGAGACATTTGCAAAAATGTAAAACAATACCATTCTTCTTGCTCACATTTGTTTTTTGAAATATAGTATTTTAAAACAAAGATGTAATTTAGGTTAGCATGTAATAAGTCTATTATTAATTTTAAATAGACCAATAAATATTTCAAAATTTTATCCATTTAAATTTCTAATACAGTAAATATTGATAGATATAACCCACATAAACAAAAGCTCTTTAAAGTCTTCACTAATTTTTAAGAGTATAAATGGTTCCTGAGACTAAAAAGTTTTAGAACTGAAGAACTTTGTGTTTATTATTAAAATGCATAATTCTGACACACAGATGTTATTCCCTTTCTCATAATGCTTCTTCTGAGGAAACATATTTTCTTTAAAAAAACTAACACATTTTGAAATTTCTTTAAAACCAATTAATTCATCTTAAGCTAAATTACAAACTATGCTGACATGTTACAAAGTAGAAAACAAACCTTGTTTCAGGGACTGTTCAAATATATCTGAGCAAAATTTCCCTAATTTAAATTCTATGAAGATAAAAAAACATAAAAATATTCTTTGTAATGCATGAAGTGATTTTTCCAAAAAATAGCCATGGATAATAAAAATATATAGGTGTCACTTTACTACAGAAATATAAAAAAAAAATGCTTCTCCCCCCAACAAATAAATTACTTTATAATTTTCTATAGGAAAAAAAAGTTCTCAGGATACTTTTTTTTAAATTTATTTATTTTTTGTTATTTCAGGGTATTATGAGGGTACAAACATTATGGTTACACTTTATATCTTTGCCTCACCCAAGCGAGGGTTAAAGGCATGCCCTTCCCCCCTACAATGCTCCCCCCCCCACCCCGTGTCCTTTAGTTGAGGGTTTACCCTGCCCCCCCCCACAAATCCCCCTAATCCCTGGAGAGAATTACTGCCACATGATCACCCTAGTGTTGATCAGTTAGTACCAATTTAATGGCGAGTACAAGTGGAGCCCATTCTTCCGATCTTGTGGTGCCCTCACTTTGGATAATGGGCTTAAGTTTAATCCAGGAAAGTATAAGAGGTTCTAGATCACTGTCGTTTCTTATGATTGAGTAATATTCCATTGCATACATACACTAAATTTTACTAATCCACTCATGGATTGACGGGCACTTGGGTTGTTTCCACATCCTTGAAATAGTGAATTGTGCTGCCATAAACATTCGAGTGCAGATGTCTTTATCCTAGAATGTTTTGTGCTCTTTTGCGTAGACGCCTAATAGTGCTATTGCTGGATCGAATGGTATTTCTATTTTCAGCTCTCTGAGGTATCTCCAAATTCTTTTCTACAGAGGTTGCACTAATTTGCAGTCGGATACTTTTTAAAATCAAGAATTAGAACCATTTAGAAACCACAGATTTTTGTAGCAAGTTCCTCCCTCACTACTTAATAGAATATTAACAAAAAAGTTCTGTCAAGTAAATATAATAAAGCTAAGACCAGAAACTGCCAGTGAAATGTGTTATCCATTCATTCATTTGTTTGTTCATTCAATTAATCAACAAATCATTACTGGGCAACTACACCGTGCCAGGCACAGATGACAGAGCCACAGAGAACAAAATAGATAAGAGAACTGTTTTTGTGATGTTTATATTCTAGAGAAAGAGGTCTTATCATACAAAAGACCGAGTAACACACTTTTGTAAACCCATGCATTAAATCTGTTTTATGCGGCTACTGTTTTTGCTTACTTTAATTTTCCAGTCAGATATCTTTGATCTAAGCTTCTCTTTAAGGACTCTCTGTATACCCATACTTTCAAGTTGCTATGCAATAAAACACAGATACATTGCCAGTTCCTCCTGCCCCACCCAAAAACATGGTAAGAAAAGCAAAGCCTGCAAAGAAACCTGACCTTAGCAACTATGTAGGCAGGAAATGAAGGATTAACTCAAGCAACTTAGCCAGGGAAAGGAAAATAAATTTCCCCTAATTTCCAAATCAAGCCACATAGAAATCAATTTGGTACATTTAAAGTGTGATAAAATTGAGTTTTGTCTCTATAGATACTGGAGATACTTAAAATGTTGCCCCAGTTTTGGGGACCAGAAGGGTTAGTGACCATACAAGCCAGGACCAATGTCTATTACCCACTGCAGAACCTGGCACAAAGAGCACAATATTAGTTTCTTCACCACTTGATTTTACAAAATAGTTTATGTTATAGAAGAAAAGTAAGTAAGAATTTCATTCATTTTCAGATGCAGCACATATTTAAATTGAGTGAAAAATCTAAACCCCAAATTCTGTTGATTTGCCAAGGCACCGAAAATCATAAAAACGTTTATTGAGACAAAGTAAAAGAATATTTTTATTGCCACAAATGTGTGTACTGCACTGAAAAAAATTAAAGGACAACTTATAAAACTACCAGCTGATACCCATTATTATAACTGTAACTAGCTTCAAAAAATAAGCTATTTCATTTAACTTCAATATGATAATGAAGAAGTCAATAGCTTTTGTATAAACTTGCCAGTCTTATATTTGTATATTATTAGAACCTAACTATCATTGTCCATCCAATAAAAAATATTAATCTGTTACATTGAATTGTCTTCAAACTCATGTTTTAAAACTAAAAGCATGTGAAAACTAAAGGTTATGTAATTATATATCCAGCCATTCATTATTTTAAATGAAATATCTAAGTACTTGAATGCTGTATTTTTAATATCAGCAGCTATAAAGCAGACAGTTTTAACTCACCATATCCGGTCTTGGACTATAGTTAGATTGCATGCTCCTTGAAGGTAGAAACGAGCTCATCTTCATCTTAGTATCCCATCTCCTCTACTCCTAACCCACTCCATCCTAGCAAAACAACCTGCCCATTGTAGCCAGTCAAAAATTCCTGGAATTTTTCAGTGCTCTCCGATTAATTTATAGAGAACAGTCCTTCAGCAATGATTAACACATGATTAGACATAAAACTTCCTTCTAGTTTTATCTTGGAATTATAAAAATCACAGCTCCAATAGGATAGAACTTGTGAAAACATTTAAAGAGCCTAACTTTTAAAACTGAAAAATCTAGTGGATTAATCATAGAACTCTTGTTTATTAGATTTAAAGCTATGACTGGTTAGTGGGGAACACATCAAATTTAACTTAACAATATCTTCAGTTACAAGAATTAGTTCTTTTCATAAGGTTTCCTTTAAGATCATAATTTGTGCTATAATTTTTGCACTTTTATTCACAAGATAGCTGTTGTCATATTCTTTCACAGTGACTTAGAAACACATGCCACTAACTTCAAGGTGTTATATGTGTTAGATAAATGAATTAAATAAAGGGTTACATAAACCAGTTAATTATTCTTTTAAAATCAAGTTTCCTCTCAAATTCTAAAATTACAACTTAATTTCCAGGTCAGTTTTTTGAGAAACTTGAAGCACACAGAGAAGGTGGAAGTACTTACCCGCCCCCTCTTCCCCCTTGTCAGAGGAAACTGATGCATATTCAGCTTAAAACCAAGAGTCTAGAATTTCACTGTATTTCATATTCCACTGTAGCTCTTGAACTTGGTAAAAGTATGTCCCCCAGGTTAGCGTTCATTGATCTCGTACTTCCTGGGAAGCAAGTATAAATCTGCCAACATGACTGTAGTCTAGTTGACTCGGTATCAAAGATGTAGGTAAACACACAATGAGACACTTAATAATAGCTGAACGGTTCAGCGCAACTCACAGAGAGGAACATGACTCTCAGAATGGGGAGTCCAGGAGATCTGATGAACAGGTTTCTTGTCTTTACCTACTTTAATTTCATTTCAAAAATATAAAGAGAGGAATTGCTGGAAATATTTTAGGCTGTGGCTACCAATTTCTATTTAGACTTTCAACACACATTTAGGACAGTAACAAAGAGAAGTGGACCGTTGCTCTCTGAATGTTTACTCCATTGAAACTGTTCATCTATCTTATCTGTTTTTATAGTCACAAATTATACAAAATATTTTCAAAGAAAAATATCTGAAATAATTTAGAAACTTCAAAAGTACTTTCTTCAAGCTTTAGGCTGTTAGGCTGGCCTCCCTTCTAAGTATAGCTACTTTGAATGAAGCAGCACTATTTCAGTGCTTTTAGTAACCTTCATAGGATAGTGTTGATGATCATGATGGCAGTTAATATTTACTACTTTCTCTAGTCCTGTCTTTATGCTTTACGTGGATTATTTCATTCCATCTTCACAACAAGCCTTCGAGTAATGACTATTAAATTGATCTCACAGCTGACTGAACAGAGAAAGACACAGGTTAAGACAGGCACAGAGTCAGCAAGTGCTGGAGTTGGAATGTGAGTTAGGATTTTACTCTAGAGCCAAGCTTTTAAATATTGCTGTCTACTGAAGTTAAAGCTAATGTTAAATGACAAAAGTGACAGAAACGTCAAATAGCATATGGCCTTAACACTAACTGAACATATGCCAAGTCCTCTTCTACTACAATCTTCTGTGGATACAGAGAGGTAGAAGTGAGCAAAACAAAAAAGGAAAAATTATAGCACTTTTAAATATGGTACTACCTCAAGGTTAATTTCTTCACCATCTCCATAGCAACCTCAAAATTAATTTCCAGTTTCTAATTTTCAAGAACTAAGACAAGTCAGCTATAGCAGTGTGAGGTGTAGAGAAAAGAGAACATAAGTTTTACTGTCATACAGACTAGCATCCCAGCCTTCATCTGCTGTTTTCCATGTGACTCAGATGAAGCCTTAACCTCTTTCATCCTCAGTGTCCTCTGTAAAATGAGGAAAATAACACCTACTTTATGAGACACTGGAAGTCACAGAGTTGGCACCCAGTGTATGCACAGTGCTACCCAGAGGCTAGCACACAGCAGGCACTCAATAAACAGTAGCTAACATCTTAGTTATAAACACTATAAGAACAAACGTCTAGGAACCTTACTCATTCCCAGTGCCATGGAAAGATGTCCTACAAACACCTTGCAGGTGTACAACACCTGGGAGCCCTTTCAGAAGTGATGAATCTATTCCTTACATGGCCATCATGTTATCCGCTCAACCCAGGAGCACAGTCAGCAGCATCTCCTGATCAGGGCATCAGAACTTACTGAGAACATCGCCAATGTGAATGAAGACAGAAGACCTAAATATTTGCCAGTGCGAAGGCAACAGAAGGGATGGCAACACAGATTGCATCCACCTGAATGCCTGCAGCAGAAGATGCGTGCAGACTTTCCTTCAAGAAATTTTTTTCCTTTGCAATGGCGTAAAATATTAAAATCAGCTGAAGAAGTAGTAACTCTACTACTTTCTATACAGTAACAATTACCTTGCCCTCACTGAAAGATGCAGGAAGTGCATTAATAGTAAAGCTTCACAGAAGCACCGCTAAAATGCATGAAAGAAAATTTTAGAAATAGTGGCTGGAAAAAGTACATGCAGCACACCTGGGAAATCCTGAAAGGGAGAAAAGCAAAGTCATCACAGTCTTGTCTCTTCCTGCACAGAAATATGAAAGTCATTATCAATCGACAGCCATAGCCCCACATTGAACCAGTCTGTTTGGAAACTCTGCATTGCAACAAATGCCATTTGGACCCACCAAGTGGTACATTGATAACAAAGAGTAGTTCTGTGATCTTGACTATGAAGTGATAAAAGGCATAGGAATAAACAGCCTTTTAATTCCCGTGGTTGCTTTTAAGCAGAAATAGAACCAGAACTTGCTGGTGAACTTGCTTCTTATTCTTTACTCCCGACACCCAACAGTATAACAAAATCACTGGAAACCACAGCAACTGGAGTAAAAGCATATACTGATCATACTTCATTACAGCAAATAACAAGGACAAACACTAGGCGTTTCAAGAGCAAGGCTCTGGAACATGTATAGTTAATTTAAAAGGCAGGAGAGAACAGTCCAGTTCCCTGTGACTTAAAAAGAACACTACGGTTAATCCGTAATTTTCTAAAAGGCTTTTAACATTATGTAGTACAGGCAAAGGTTTTCAGTATGATAATCGGTCAAATGATTTTGCTAGTAATACAAGCAAAAAAAAAAAATCCCATATATGTCTTTTTTAAACATTTATGTATGTACATTAGAGGCAGAGTTAGACTATTTGAACATCCTTGTAAACTCAGAGCCTATATAATACATTGATGACATGCCCACATGGACTCATAAATATTTGCTGAATGAATGAATATTTGCTATATATATGCAGTGTCTAAATTTCTTCTCAGACATGATTAAATTCCCATGAGACTAAATGTAGGTAGTAAAGAGGACAAATGGTGGCCCAGTTCATGCCTCAGAGCCTCAAAGATGGTTTGAAAGATGGTTTGAAAAACTTGCACCAAGTTTCCCATGTGCCATAGCCTTCATCTTCATTTAATTTTTAATCTTATACTTACGGAGTTCAAGCTTACAATTTTATCATTAAAATAGGTAATACTTTTATCAAATTTACTATATTCCAAATACTATTTTAAAGCTATACATACATACACATACCCATTAACTCATAAAATATGACCTCCAAAAAAAGCACACTTATTGCAGACATTTTTAAGGGGAAAATGGAAAAATAAAAAAGAAATTAAAAACACTCACCACCAGCAATAAACTCAATATCTTGCTATATTTTCTTTCAGCTTTATGTATATACACACACACACTCAATTCTTAAAAAAAGCTGAAATTGCACTGTTTTCAATTTAATAACTTGTGTTTTTTCAGTTAGCAATACAGTCATCCCTCAGTTTCCATGGGCGATTAGTTCCAGGGCCTTCTGCAGATACCAAAACCCACAGATGCTCAAGTGCCCTTTTATAAAGTGCCACAGTATTTGCATATATAATCTACCCACATCCTCCCGTATTCGTTAAATCATCCCTAAATTGCTTATAATACCTAATAAATGTAAATGCTATGTAATTTGTTGTTACACTGTATTGTTTTTTGTTTGTATATTTTTACTGTTGTATTGTGTTTTTGGGGGAGGAATATTTTCAATCAGTGGTTGGTTGAAGTCACAGATGTGGGAACCATGGCTACAAAGGACCAACTGTATGTAGTCTGTCCACAGTATTAAATATTCAAGAACATTTTTAGCAGCTGCGCAATATGTCACTGCATGACTGAGAGGTTATTTAAATGCCTTCTTGGCCAGGCGTGGTGGCTCACGCCTGTAATCCTAGCACTCTGGGAGGCCGAGGCGGGCGGATTGTTTGAGCTCAGAAGTTCAAGACCAGCCTGAGCAAGAGCGAGACCCCGTCCCTACTAAAAATAGAAAGAAATTAATCGGACAACTAAAAATATATAGAAAAAATTAGCCGGGCATGGTGGCACATGCCTGTAGTCCCAGCTACTCGGGAGACTGAGGCAGTAGGATCACCTGAGCCCAGGAGTTTGAGGTTG
>CAUYRB010030463.1:0-26076 GCA_963574695.1 Propithecus perrieri | reverse complement strand
AGCGAGACCCCATCTCTACTAAAAAAATAGAAAGAAATGATCTGGACAACTAAAAATATATATATAAAAAATTAGCCGGGCATGGTGGCACATGCCTGTTGTCCCAGCTGCTGGGGTGGCTTTGGCAGGTGGATCAATTGAGCCCAGGTGTTTGTGGTTGGTGTTTGCTTGGCTGACGCCACGGCAATCTTGCCCGGGCAACAGAGATAGACTCTGCCTCAAAAAAAAAAAAAAAAAAAAAAGGAAGGAGATTCCCACACAGGCTACAGCGTGGATGGACCTTGAGGACACTGTGCTCAGTGAGAGACGCCAGACACAGAAGGACACACACCGTGTGATTCCACTCACAGGAGGTCCCTAGAGTCGTCATATCTACAGAGACAGGAAGTAGGATGGTGGGTGCCAGGGGCTGGGGAGAGGGTGGGGAGTGAGTGTTTCATGGGGACAGTTTCAGTTTGGGACGACAAGAAAGTTTGGGAGATGGGCCAGGCGCGGTGGCTCATGCTTGTAATCTTAGCACTCTGGGAGGCCAAGGCGGGAGGATTGCTTGAGGCCAGGAGTTCGAGACCAGCCTGAGCAAGAGCCAGACCCCATTTCTATGAAAAATAGAAAAATTAGCCAGGTGTGGTGGCACCTGTAGTCAGTCCCAGCCACTTGGGAGGCTGAGGCAGGAGGATCGCTTGAGCCCAGGAGTTGGAGGCTGCAGTGAGCTATGATGACACCACTGCACCCTACCCAGGGCAACAGAATGAGACTCTGTCTCAAAAAAAAAAAAAAAAGAAACTTTAGAAATAGAGCTATACCAAAACAACAACAACAACTTCTGGATACACCTGTATATTGATCACCACATTAAATAACAAGATCCAACAACCACAGTGATTTCGCAGTAGCGACGAATGTCAGCAGTTGTGTGCAGCAAGCCAAGCTGAAAGTATCTGCAGCTTTTATTGGGGACAAAGTCACAGGTCATGTCTTTTCGCCTTCATTCGTAACTGAGGAAATGGTAAATATCAGTTAGAGTCCGTGAAAATAAAGATACGGATTTTTTTCCCCATAGGAGTTCACGGACACCCTGAATTCTGGCATTGGGTCCCCCAAGAGGTCCATGGACCCAAGACTTAAGTTCCCCTAAGTGTTCTTGGGAAGGGGAGTGGACACGGGAGTTATGCAGATGCTAAATTGTGTTTATTCCTCTTAGCGCTTCTCTCCAGTGAGGGAGGAATCTTATTAAGCACCTACTGTATTCCCAGGCTCTGGAGATACATTAGGGAGGAAGAAAGAAGTGGTCCTTGTCTTCGGGTGTCCCGGGCTGGTGGGGGAGGGAACATTAAACACATCTTCCTGTGCCTCTGCCCCCTGCCTGCCATCACCAATTTATGGAGCGTTCGGTGGGTGCCTGTCCCCACACCAAACACATCTTGGTGGTCATCGGATCAATGTCTTAAAACAACCCTTCCAGGGAGGTTTGATGGTGCCCAGTTTACAGATGAGAAAACTGAGGCTCCCAGAAGGTCACAGCTGGAGGATGCAGGCTTCTAGGGCTGCAGGTGGATAAATGTGCCCACCTTCAGACAGGTGCAGCTGCCCACCTCCCTTCTTCAATGAAAGACATAAAATAGTCCAAGTTTCTACCCAATTTCCCTCCCCATCACCTGTCCCAGAAGCCTCCCCATCTGGTTTCCACATCTACACAACATACGCACACACCCACCGACGTGATATTGAGCATTCCTTGGTCTGGTTTTGCTTTTTCATTCACACAGGCCGGAGGGCAGCAAAGTCTCTTCTGTAAAGGACCAGGTATAGTAAATATTTTCAGCCAGACGCAGTCTCTGTCTGTCCCAACTTTTTTTTTTTTTTTTTTGAGACAGGATCTTGCTCTGTTGCCCAGGCTGGTCTCGAACTCCTGGCCTCAAGCGATCCTCCCGCCTCGGCCTCCCAAAGTCTCAGGATTTCAGGCATGAACCACTGCCTGTCCCAAGTGTATATGCTGCCATTATAGACATAGATGATATAAATGAGTTTGGCTATGTTCCAATAAAACTTTATTTATAAAAACAGACGGCGGGCCGAACAGGGCTGACGGACCATGATTCCCTGACCCTTGACCTAGATGGTATTAATATTTAGCCTCATTCCTTAGACGACACGTCTTCAACACTTTCCCAAGTCTACGAATTAGCCCCTCCCTTTGACATTCGGGTTGTTCCCCCCAAAACAGCATCGCTACCTTAAAAGGTGGTGGTCATGAGTGTGGCGGAGGGAGCCTGACTCTCTGAGTTCAAATCCTTACTCTGGATTAATAGCTGTGAGGAGGAGCCGAGGATCAGCTCTCTGGGCCGTACCTCAGTTTCCCTCCCTTGTAACACGGAGCTGGCGTGAGCCCCTCTCTGATGGGGCTGGTCAAAGGACTGGGTGACTTAATCGCAGTGTTTCTCTGCCGCAGCCACAGAGAAGGGGAACTTCTGGGACTTCTCCCGGGACGGGGAGAAGATGCATTCTCAGTCTTACTCAACGTTGCCGGGTTGTTCTCCAAATGATCTGCGTGTTTTCACCCCCGCCTAAACGAAGTCCACAAGAAGGCTCGTTTTCCCAATCGGCCACCGCATGGTACTTGCACTTTCTTAATTTGAACTGAGGTAGAATCACTGCACCCGAGCATAGAGATCTTACATGGAGAGCTCGGTGAACACGGACACACGCGCCGTAGCCAACACCCACGGGATACAAATCACTTGCAGCGCCCACCGTCGCCCGCCAGGCCACGTGGTCGTGCCAGAGGACGGGAGCTGGGAGCTGGGGAAGCCACTGCAGTCCACGGGGTGCCACGGGGCTTCCACACACACCTGCTGCCGCGGCCCACATCTGGCAGGGGCCTGTGATCGCAGGACGGTGTGGCGGAGAACACCGCCTGGAATCTGGGCTTGGGGTGGGTCTTGGTGTCACTGGTGGGGGCGGCGGTGAAGGCAAGGCTGGCCCCAGCTTCCCACAACCTGAGCTGAAGGGTCTTCCGATGACCACTCCTAGGAGCCAGGTCTGAGGCCGTCACTGTCCCTCTCCCTTCTTAACCAAACAGGCCCAAAGTCAAGAATGGCACAAGATCAGGCCAGAGGGGGCCTTCCCACCTCGACACCTCATCCTAGTCCCCTGGTCGGCTTTTCTCATTGCCGTGTGACATTCCACTATGGGGACCCATCCAATGTACTACCCAGTCATCTCTCCATACATACTTGGCTTGTTCCCATATTGAGACTATTATAGACGAAATAGTCGTGAATATTTGGAGGCAAGTCTTTGTGTGGAAATCCGGTTACATTCGGCTTGGGTATAAACCCAGGAGTGGGTTTATAAAAAAATAAATAAATAAATAAACCCAAGAGTGGGGACTATTAGGATATTTTTTATGGCCGGGCATGGTGGCTCACACCTGTAATCCTAGCACTCTGGGAGGCCGAGGCAGGAGGATCATTTGAGCTCAGGAGTTCGAGACCAGCCTGAGCAAGAGCGAGACCCAATTTCTACTAAAAAAAATAGAAAGAAATTATCTGGATAACTAAAGATATATATAGAAAAAATTAGCCGGGCATGGTGGCACATGCCTGTAGTCCCAGCTACTCGGGAGGCTGAGGCAGGAGGATCGCTTGAGCCCAGGAGTTGGAGGCTGCAGTGAGCTAGGTTGACGTCATGGCACTCTGGCCCGGGCAACAGAGTGAGACTCTGTCTCAACAAAAAAAAAAAAGGATATTTTTTATTATCTTTTTTTAAGAGATGGGGTTTTGCTCTGTCACCCAGGCTGGAGAGTACAGTGGTGTCCTCATAGCTCACTGCAGCCTCAAACTCCTGGGCTCAAGCGATCCTCCTGCCTCAGCCTCCCGAGTAGCTGGGACTACAGGCATGTGCCACCATGCCCGGCTAATTTTTTAAATTTTTTTGTAAAGGTGAGGTCTTGCTATATTGCCCAGGCTGGTATCAAACTCCTGGGCTCAAGCGATCCTCCTGCCTCGGCCTCCAAGATTGCTAGGATTACAGGCACGAGCCACCGTGCCCATCCATGAACAATACATTTCTGTTGCTTATAAATTACCAAGCCTAAGGCGCTTTTGTTATAGCAGCAGGAATGGACTAAGACAGGCACACACACACACACACACACAGCCTGTATGTAGCTGCAGGTAAAATTTATTAAGGCAATAATGAACACCAGGCAGGCCTCAGCGCATTTCTGCTCTAGAACAAATATTCTCTTAACAGCCACCCCAACCCCAGGAGGCCCCACTTCTCAGACTAGAAGTTCAAGTCCATTAGCTATAAAGGCTGAAATCGGGGACCTTGGCATAGAAAAGGAAGTGGGCTCTATCAACTGCATCTGTGATTTTTAGGAAGGAAAAAAATCTTTTTTTTTTTTTTGGAACCGTCCAGAAAAAATACTCATCCAAAAACCTCTCTCTACTGGCCGATGGGGTAAGGCTTTGCACAAACTTCCTTCAAGCTCAGAGGGGGAAAGAGACTGATCAGGTGGGGGACGTCCCCGTGTTTCGTTTCTTTGCGTTTGCCCTGTCCCCACGCTCTCGTTCCAGCTGCCGCGATCTCTCCCTGGCGATGGGAGGAGTCACCCCTTTAAAAAAAGGTAGCTCGAAAGTACGAAAAGCTTCTCGTCGGTCTGCCCTTACAGCGAATGCGACATCCTGGCTTTGAGAGGCTCAGTTTCCCAAGTTGGTAGCTAAGATGGCTGGGAGGAGCGCTTAGAAAAAGTTGGTTTAAAATGAGGAATATACTACTGCTGCCGGCCCCCCCAGAAAAGGACAGAGCCCCCCAAACCCTTTCCTCTCTCTCTACTGCTTCTCTTCTGGGGCTTTTTCAGTGATTCCGGGGGCAAAAGGTCCCACGAGCCACGTGAGGGGTGTGTTCTGGGCCACGTACTCAACCACGTGGTCGAGGGCCTCTCGGGCCTTGGCGACCCCCTCCCGGCTCTGGGTCAGGACGCCGCTGGAGAGCTCTTGGAAGGAGTGGACGCCGGAAAAGGTGGCTTGGAGGTCTTCCACCTGGCGGCGGGCGTGCTGCACCTGGTCCTTCACGTTGGTGGGCAGTCCCTGGATGCTGGACCCCAGGGAGACGCAGGTGGCCTGCAGCTGCCGGGCAATGTCGCGGAACATGGTGAGCGCCCGGGACTCGACCTGCTGAGAAGAGAGCCGGGTGGGGCTGCTCAGAACCGTTTGTTCCCGGTGGGGCAACAGATCTAATCTCGGGGAAAATTCCCCAGGCAAAACTAATGCAGTGGCTCCCGATACTGGCTCTGTGTGTCGTTTTTTATTGTTTTTGAGACAGGGTCTCGCTCTGTCACCCAGGATGGAGTGCAGTGGTGTCATCACAGCTCACTGCCGCCTCCAACTCCGGGGCTACAGCGATCGATCCTCCTGCCTCAGCCTCCCGAGTAGCTGGAACCCATTTAATCTTAACCACCCTACAGAAGGTCCTACATCCTGTCTCCAGATGGGGAAACCGCGGCCTGGAGAGGGTAAGCTGAGAAGCGCTGCAGGTGGCAAAACCCATCAGCGCGCAGCACAAGAGGCCGACGCCTGGCAGAGAGCAGAGGGGCCAGAGAACGCTAGCAGGAAGCTGCCGCTAGGACCCCAGTGGGTGAAAATGGAGGATGAGAGGGTACTCTGGGATTGCAGAGGGAATAATTCGAGGCTGCAGGTCACCGAGACACAGCTCAGCACTTAGCGGGCTGAGTCACGTCACTATCAAATAGCCTCCGATACAGAAGCCACACCCACACCCGAGAGCAGAAATCAAGGCGGGCTTCCTGGAGGAGGTGTCATCACATCCTGAAAGCAGTTACTGGGAGGCGAGGCTGAGAAAGCATCCCAGGCAGGTGGGCCTCTGAGGCAGAGGTGTGGAGGGTGACATCGGGGGCCCCAAGAACCCCAGGCCACCTCCCCCAACCCCACCCCGCAGTGGATACCTCTGGCTTGGCTGGGTCCTTCTCCGTGCCCTGGGCCTGCTTCTGGTTCCAGCTGAGCCACATCTGGTGCAGCTTCTCTTGACCTTCCACCAGCTTCTGATCCACTTCCTGCTTGACAGTTTCCATCTAGAACAGAGGAGAGAGGAGTGAGAGAAAGAGGGGCCTGCCGGCGCTTCGCTGAAACCAGCAGAGCCCGTGACATCGCAGAGGGAGCCTGGGACACCCCTCTGTCATCTGACTCATGAGACGGTCTGGGACAGGGAGCGGGGGGGAGGGTGTCATTTTCATACGGGGTTTCCACGGTCAGGGGGATGGCGGGCTCCGCGCGCTTTGGTTAAATCGACTCCCTCATGCCCTGGGTGGTCAGTGCGAAGAAAGTTGCGGCACATTCTCTGCGGCTTCTCCCATTTGGTCTATTTCTCCTCCCCTGGCCACCATGCCTGGCCACGTGACTGGCTACAGCCGAGGGGACATGAGCAGATGCACCCACCGTAGCAGAGGTTTAAAAAGGGATTGCAATAGAATAGAATAGAATACCACTCAGCCTTAAAAAGGAAGGAAATTCAGACACAGGCTACAAGGCAGATGGACCTTGAGGACCTGATGCTTAGTGAGAGGCACACGCCACCACGCCTGGCTAAGTTTTCTATTTTTTGTAGAGATGGGGTCTCGATATGTTGCCCAGGCTAATCTTGAATTCCTGGCCTCAAACGATCCTTCTGCCTCAGCCTCCCAAAGTGCCGAGGTTAGATGTGAGCCTCAGCACCCGGTTGGAGATAGAGTCTTTAGAAAGGTCACTAACAGTGTGCCTGTGGTCCCAGCTACTCGGGAGACTGAGGCAGGAGGATCGCTTGAGCCCAGGAATTGGAGGCTGCCGTGAGCTATGACGATACCACTGCACTCCAGCCTGGGCAACAGAGATCCATCGCCTAAAAAGAAATATTTAATATAAATAAAAATAAAAACAAAAAAGTCCTTAAAGTAAAATGAAGCCATTAGGGTGGGCCCTAATCCGAAAAGACCCTAATCCAAAAACCACAGTAAGAGGAGGCTCAGACACAGACACTCAGAGGGACGACCGCATGCAGACACAGGGAGAAGGCGGCCGTCTGCAAAGCAAGGATAGAGGCCTCAAAAGGGCACCTTGACCTTGAACTTCCAGCCTCTAGAAATGTGTGTTGTCTAAGCTGCTGGGACAGTGCGATGTCGTATGGCAGCCTGAGAAACCAGTGCACAGCCAGAGATGGGCCCACGCGGCCCTGCCTGGCCGGCCTGCGGAACAGTGAGGGACGGGCCACCCGGAGGTCCCCTGAGCCCCCCTCCGAGGGCCTCACCAGGCTGAGGGCCTGCGACAGCTGCAGCAGGGCCTCCTGGGCCCTCTGCCTGGAGAGCCGCAGCTTGCTCAGCGAGTGCTGGTAGGCGTGCTGGCGCAGCCTCTCCGAGAGGGAGCCCAGGCGCACGAAGTAGCTCTGCTCCTGCCGCTGCTGCTGCACCGACGCGATGTCGAAGCCCTCCAGGGACGTGGCGATGCGGGCTGTGGGGAGGAAGGGGACAGTCTCTGTGAAGGCCGGAACCTGGCAGCTGGGGCTCACCTGATATGGCCGATCACTGGGATCGCGCCACCCAAGTTTCTACCCCGGTGCTGCTCACAAGCCGCTAAGGCCTGGGAGGAAAAGATTCCTGCCTCAGTTTCCCCATCTGCAAAATGGGGAGGAGGGAACTGAACCTCACGGGATTCAGGGCCTTAGACTGCTGTGAGGGTCTCAAACGATGGCCTGAGGGCCAGATCCTCACTTCCGGTTTTGTACGACCGGTGAATGCAACCACGCAGGTTCATTGCACAGTCCTGCGGCGAATCACGACATTTCGGTCAATGACAGCTCACATGTACAATCACATACACAGTGGTACTGGGAAGGCTGAAGCAGGAGGATTGCTTGAGCCCAGGAGTTCCAGACCAGCCTGGGCAACATAGCAAGACCCTGTCTCAAAAAACAAAAAAAAACAGAACAAGAAAGAAATGAAATAAACAAATAGCAGGGAGCGCAACTGTATACCCAAGATAATGCAAGAGGACGCCTCAGCCAGGCAGGACAAGTGGGCTTGTTCTCATGATTAAGTGAGATCTCAATTTTAGTCATATATTTATGCATCTCATTCTGGGTCAGGTATCACTCCAGAAACGAAACACGGCCATCAATGAAACAACAAAATACCACAAGCAGAGCCGTGGACGTGTTGCTCAGTCAAGACAAGCCTTCCTTTGGGGAAGTCAGTTGTTTCTATAAACATTACAAAATCCTGGAAGAACACACTGTGATCTAACGACAAACTTTTTCTGTTCAGGCCAGATAGCAGACGCTTTCGGTTTTGCAGGCTATACCATCTCTCGACTACTCAACTCTACTGTGGAGCGTGGAAGCAGCCATAGACCATATATACCCAAATGGGCGTGGCTGTGTGCTAATAAAACTTTATTTACACAATCAAGTGGTGGGCCACATTTGGCCTGCAGGCTGTAGAGTCTAATACAGTCTGCCGGGGAAGGGGATGTCATGGAAGAATCTTTGTACACTGACATTTAAAAAATTGAACAGAGGACGGGCACGGTGGCTCATGCCCATCATCCCAACACTTTGGGAAGTAGAGATGGGAGGGTTGTTTGAAGCCAGGAGTTCAAGACCAGACTGGGCAACATAGCGAGACCCCCCTGTCTGTACAAAAACTACAAAAATTAGGCAGGCGTGGTGGTGTGTGCCTGTAGTCCCAGCTACTCAGGAGGCTGAGGCAGGGGGAATCGCTGGAGCCCAGGTGTTCCAGGCCACAGTGATCTATGATTGCACCACTGCACTCTAGCTGGGGTGATGGACTTGAGACCCTGTCTCGGAAAAGAAAAAAAAAAAACTGAATGCAAAAAAACAAGCACTTGGGATATTTACAGACAGCAAAAATAAAAGCCTACTTTTCAAGAAAAAGGGATTCTTCCCCACTGCCCCACCAAAGGTGGGTTTGCAAAAACGAACACAAAACTGGCCACACTTTGAAGCCACCCTGTTGAAACCCAGCACTCCTCCAGGGCCTTCTGGGAACCTAGGAGCTCCACTCTCAGAAGTGAAAGCAGCTTTGTCATTTAGGCCAGGGACGGCTGGCAGAGTCCCGGCAAGCCTGGGGGAGCCGGCAGGGCCCCGCAGAAAGGGCTGTGCCCTTGGTAAGCGCCAGGGACCCACGGCAGGACAGAGAGGCGGCTGCTAGCCTGGCCCCAGCCCCAAGGAGCAAACCTAGCAAACATCGCTGGCGCGGTTCACCACACCCTGCCCCGAAAAGCAACCCGGGAGCTTAAGCCCCGGCGCACACAGTAATTTCATTCTCAGCAGACAACGATCACCCTTGAAAATCAATGGTCAGATGGATCCATTCTTGGCCGCGGCTGTCATTCCTGCTCTCTTTGTATTTACTTATTTATTTTTGAGACAGGATCTCACTCTGTCACCCAGGCTGGAGTGCAGTGGTGTCATCATAGCTCACCACAGCCTCCAACTCCTGGGCTCAAATGATCCTCCTGCCTCAGCCTCCTGAGGAGCTGGGACTACAGATGCCACTACCACGCCCGGGTAATTATTTTATTTTTAGTAGAGATGGGGTCTCACACTTGCTCAGGCTGGTCTCAAACTGCTGATCTCAAGCGATCCTCCCGCTTCGGCCTCCCAGAGTGCTGGGATTACAGGCGTGAGCCACTGCGCCCGGCCCCTTCCTGCCCTCTTAAAATCCTACAAAGCCTCCATCAACACCTTCCTCCTAGAAGACCCCGCCTGCCCTGCCGCCTTTGGCGCCAAGACCCACAGCCGAGTCTTACTCGGTTTGAGCCCCCACTCTGGAGCAGCAGGCACTGCCCCCGAGAACGCAGGGAACAGCAGGGAACAGACCAACCAGGTCTCTTCTGTCAGGAAGCTCGGAGTTGGGCAGAAACGCAATAATCGGGCTTTGAAAGCTCAAAGGACAAGCGACACGATACCGTTAGGCTACATGCTTTCGGTTCCAATCGAATATCACCTCCTTAGAAATGCAGCTGCCCCCCAACCCCAAAATCTTTCCTTTAACTTGATTTTTGCACACTGAGCTCAGTGACTTCTGTGAGGACCGAACCATGTTCACAATGTGTCCCCACAACCTGGAAGACAGCCTGGCACACAGCACGGACCCCGTGAACATTCGCATCAAGTACGAGATGCCCGGGTGCGGGGAAAGGGGCAGACGCCAGAGAAGAGGCTGTTTCTGAGTGATTTTATTCAGGGATTTGAGCATCTGCTCAGCGCCAGGCCCCATGCTAGACACAGGGACACAGCAGTGACCAAGACGGAAACTTCTGCTTTGGGGAATGGATGATGAGAAAAAGCAGAGCAGGGTGGGGGCGGGGGGTGTCGGGACATGATAAGGCTGGGGGAGGTGGCAACTGCAGAGACCAGAGGCCTTGCTAGGGAGGTGGCATTTGAGCTGGACAGACAAGCCACGTAGAAGAAACAGCCTGTGCAAAGGCCCTGGGGCTGGACTGTGCCTGGCATGTTGGAGGCACAGAGAGGAGGCTGGTGCAGCTGGAGCAGAGTGAGGAGGGGGAGAGAGGGAGGTGGGGAGGTTGGGGAGGGGACAGGGAAGGTCGTGCGGGGCCTGGTGGGCTGCAGGGAGGACTTGGGCTTTGACCCAAAGGGAGGTGGGAGCCATGGAGGGCTGTGGGCAGAGAAGGGACGGGCCCTGACTCAGGTGCTCACAGATGCCCTCTGGTGGCTGCTGTGGGGAGGACAGCTTGTAGGGGGCCAGGGCAGGAGCCCGAGGTTACAGGGAACAGGAGGGGAGGTGGCAGGAACAGAGTGACACACGCCAGGAAGCTGAGAGAGGCGCCACGCTGGGAGGCCCAGGGAGGGGTCCGAAGCCCGCAGGCTGCACTCACCCAGCTCGGCGTCCGTCATGGGCAGGTGGTTGTCCGCCCACTGCTCCGACCTGCCCAGCACCGTGTCCACCCCGCTCAGCACCATCTGGCCCACGCTGGAGCCCACGACGGAGTGGACACCACTGGTCACCACAGACCTGGTCTTGTCCACGCCGCTCTGCACGGCGCCACGGGTCATGTCCACCGCCTCTGTCATCCGGGTGGCCACCGTGTCCTTGGCACTGGACACCGTGTTGGACACCATCTCTCGGGCCCCGGACACCTTGGATGATACGAGCTCCTTGGCGTCTGCCAGGACCTACGAGAGGGAACAGCGTCAGAACCACCCCCTCCCTTGCACCCCACCTTCCAAGGAAGCCGAAGGTGGGGGACTCCCAGGTGACTCTGAGTCTGGAGTTGCCGTCGCGACCTTGATTGCTGCAGCCAGAATGCTTGGGGTTGGACTCCTGGCTTGCTACTTCCTAGCTGTGTGGCCTCAGGCAAGTCACTCTACCTCTCTGTGCCTATGTTCCTTTGTCTGGGCGTGTTTCCGGAGATGGAGGGTGGTGACGGTCGCACCACCACGTGAATGTGCTTAATGCCACTGAGCTGTGTGCTTAAAAAAGGTTTAAGATGGTGAATTCTATGTTGTGTATTTCTTTTTTCTTTTTTTTTTTTGGAGACAGAGTCTCACTCTGCTGCCTGGGCTAGAGTGCCGTGGCGTCGGCCTAGCTCACAGCAACCTCAAACTCCTGGGCTCAAGCGATCCTCCTGCCTCAGCCTCCCAAGTAGCTGGGACTACAGGCACGCGCCACCATGCCCGGCTAGTTTTTTCTATATATTTTTAGTTGTCCGATTAATTTCTTTCTATTTTTAGTAGAGACGGGGTCTCACTCTTGCTCAGGCTGGTCTCAAACTCCTGAGCTCAAAACAATCCGCCCGCCTCGGCCTCCCAGAAAGCTAGGATTACAGGCGTGAGCCACCGCGCCTGGCCTTATGTTGTGTATTTCACCACAACTGAACTCAACTGTCTATAGCAACGCGAGTCACAATAGCCCAGAAGCGACAAGCTCAGCGTTCCCCGACAGATGAATGGGCACACGCGACGTGCTCCGCCACACGGTGGAGCATTATTTAGCCTTAAAAAGGAACGAGGCTCTGACACACGGTTCCATTTACGCAAAAGGCCCAGAACAGGCAAATGGATCCACAGAGACAGAAGTGAGTTAGTGGCTGTCACGGGCTGGGGGAGAGGAGGGGAGTGGCTGCTCACGGGGACAGGGTTTCTCCTGGGCGGACGAAAGTGCTCCGCCACGGACAGCAGGGCGTCCCCACCTTCTCCGAGGGCTGCTGCAGGATGGGAAGGTTCTCCTCCAGCTTGTCCAGGCCCCGGTGGGCGTACTCACTGGCTGACGCGACTGCGGGACACAGAACAGGCAGACACCTGACTCCTGCCGCCCCTCGGGAGCCTGGTGAAGGCCACCCGGCGCGAGTCGCAGGGGACAGGGCCGGGGTGGGGCAGACCCCACCCCGCGAACAGCCAGGAGGGGAGGTGTGGTGTCTCGGGGCTTCACTCACTCTGCGGCTCGAGCTTGGAGAGGATGGGCTGGGCCCCGCCCACGGCAGCGGCTGTCAGGGTCTTCACGCCTTTCTCCGCCGCGTCGCAGATGGTCTTGACGTGCGGGTGGCTCTCCTTGGTGGAGGTGTAGGCGGCTGACACCATGTCGCAGGTGGAGCTGATGAGGGGCATGCTGGCCACGCGGTCCACCACGCTCGGCTGCGGTGGGGAAGAGGCAGCTCAGACGGGCCGGGGAGGCTGGACGCCCAGGGGTGCCCAGCAGTTCTGCCCTCGCTCCCGGCTGGCGAAACGGCTCAGCTCGCCCAGGCTCTGCATCCAGGAGGTTGCACAAGCCAGGAACTCTGGGCTTCCGCCACGTTCTTCCTCTGTCTCAGCGTTGCAGCTCATCTGTTCAGTGCGTGTTTTACCGGGGACAGGAGGAGTCCCATTCTTGCGGAGCTTAGGGTCTCACACTGTGGGCTGCAAACTACAGCCCACGGACCAAACCTGGCCTGGCCAAAACCACTCGATTTTTTTTTTTTTTTGAGTCAGGGTCTTGCTCTGTTGCCCAGGCTGGAGTGCCGTGGCCAGATCACAGCTCACTGCAGCCTCCAACTCCTGGGCTCAAGTGATCCTCCTGCCTCAGCCTCCCGAGTAGCTGGGACTACAGATGCAGCCACCACACCTGGCTAATTTTTCTATTTTTTGTAGAGACGGGGTCTTGTTCTTGCTCAAGCTGGTCTCGAACTCCTGAGCTCAAGCGATCCTCCCGCCCCAGCCTCCTCCAAGAGCTTTTGAGATTCCCATTTCTCCCGCCCCACGCGGGGCACCTGTGAGTGATCCGTACCCCACTGAGTAACACACCCCTCTAGCTTCCCGGCGTGCCAGGAAGTCTCATCGCGCCAAAGCCACAGGGCAGGGGGCCATCCCAGCCCCTGGCCCCAGCCCTTCCTCACCTGCTGTACCGGTTCTTCCGCTGTCACCTGGGTGCCAGCATTGGCCTCTGTCCCGTTGGCAGACATGGTCTCAGCAGCAGGCGCTGTGAACGGAGGGGACAGACAAGGTACGACGTGCCCGGACTTCTCCCTGGAGGGAGGGACCAGGCCACGTTGGAGCTGGGGGAGTCACCTGTGGACCCTGTCCAACGGCAGGTGCCAAGTTGGCAGGTCTGGGGTGGGCCCTACCTGTCTCTGCATTTCTGACACGCCCCCAGGCAGTGGTGGTGACGCAGCTTGTCCCCGGGCCATGGCTCAAGGAGCAAGGTTTGGAAGCAGCCCCTCAAGGGCTGTCCTCCAGCAAAACAGGTACGGTCCAAAACCTCTCTCTATAGGGCAAGCTGCCAATAGCTGCCGGGTTTCAAAACCTATCTTCCCTTTCCCCAGAAACCTCACTTCGGGGAAGATGCCACACCCACACTGCCACCTGTGATCCCAGCACTCTGGGAGGCTGAGGCGGGAGGATCACTTGAGCTCAGGAGTTCGAGACCAGCCTGAGCAAGAGTGAGACCCCCGTCTCTACTAAAAATAGAAAAATTAGCTGGGTGTGGTGGCTGCGCCTGTAGTCCCAGCTACTCAGGAGGCTGAGGCAGGAGGATCGCTTGAGCACAGGAGTTGGAGGCTGCAGTGAGCTATGATAATGCCATGGTACTCCAGCCTGGGGGACAGAGTGAGATTCTGTCTCAAAAAAAAAAAAGAAAGAAAAGAAAAGAAGTTAGGCTTTGAAACAAGGTGGGGAGAACATGCCTGCCCCCACAGATGTGTATGCTCCGTTTTCCTGGCCAGGTGAGATGAGGCAGGCACGTCGTCATCAGACTAGATTCTCGGAGGAAAGCCAGGAGTCCCAGCTCTGACCCTGCTCTTCGAGGTTGAGCAAAATGCCCCCTCTCTGCCAGCCTCAGTCATCCCACCTGTACAATGGGGCTAAAGGTATTGCCTAAGCAGAACCCAGCCAAAGGGTGTTTGGGGAGCACTGGATCAGGAGTCCAGGCCTGGTTTTAACCCCCAGCTTTGCAACTTCCCAGCAGTGGGAGCATGGGAAGGAAGCAGCCCCTGGAGAGCCTCACTTGCCACATCCGTGAAATGGGTATAACCGTTTCCCATTAGCTCAGAACCCGTGGGGACTGGAGGACATGCTGTACTGGGGGAGCTTAGCTCAGGGTGTGGAACGTAGTAGGTGCTCAATGAACAGAACCATCTCACCCCACTCGGGCTTCTCCGTACAAAGGGGTGAAGCCAGCCAGGAACGAGCTTCCTGCTTGTTACAAAGGTCCCCAAACTGGAAGGTCAGGTGAGGAGACACACCTAACTCCCAGTGATGACTGCAGAAACCCTGCTACTCCCCTCAGCCGGGCAGGGGCCCGGTAGGCAGGCACCCCAGTCCCAGGCTCAACAGATTCTCTCAAACCTCGCTTACGTCTCATCCCTCTGGCCACCAATCCCCCCTGGAGGTGGCTCAACCAAGGGTGGCCTCTGCAGATGTCAGCACCCTATTAAAGTCCTTGGGGTCAGCGACCCGTCTGCAGCTGGCTCCAGAGGCCAGAGCAAGAGCTAGCTGGAGCTGGAGCGACCCTCCCCCTGCACTTCCTAATCAGAAATTGAGCAAAGCCCGAAGGTGGGGGCCGCTCCAGGCCAGGGACACTCGGCCACCCAGCAGCTGCCTGGGCGCGCTGAGACGCGACTTCCAAAATTCCAGGAGGCTGAGGTCCCAGGCCTTCCTACGTGTGCAATCCCGCGGCCACACCCACCCAAGGGAAGGGGGCGGGATTTGACCACAACCTCCACAGTCTCAGTGCGGGGCCAGGAGCCGGGACAAGCCCCCAGGTGGCCGAACCATACAGGGGTGTCTCCGAAGTCCCAGGGAGGGGCTGAGCGCCAAGCAAGTTCGCGTGCAAACTGCGTTTGCAAAAGCAAGCACGCTTCTCAAAACGCAGAGTATCTGGGGGTGGGAGGGGACTGAGCCCGCCCCGCTGCAGAGGGTTTTGCCAGAGTCCCAGGAAGGGGGAGGACAGTACGAAAGTCTGAGCCCGCCGCAGAAGTTGGATTTTTTGGGGGGAAAAGGAGTGCTCAGCCCGGGCTGGAGACCCCTCCCCAGGCCGCAGAGCCCAGCAGAGCACCCCGCTCCCCTGAGAAAGGCCCTCGCGCCCCCTCCAACCTTGGGGCGTCCCAAGGCTTGGGGGCCTCGCCCCCCACCTCAGTCGGGGCGCCCCCGCCTCTCACCACGGCCAGCGGGACGTCAGGGGCGCAGCTACCACGACCTCCAGACCAGCTCCGAAGCCGCCGGCCCGGGGCGGGGCGGGCTTTTACCCTGTGGGAGGGGGCGGGCATCGGGGAGTGACGGGCCAGAGAACCAATCGGATCGGGGGCGTCCCCCCAGACGGCCCCGCCCCTCTCCCTCCCCTTCGCCACTTACCGAAGTCCGGGAAGCACCCTGCGCCCTGCCCCTGGAGGGGAGGGGCAACTCCCGGACCAAGTCTGTGCCAGCCATGGGACGCCCCTTCCCCAGCTGGGGACTCTATGTCAGCCCTGGGACGTGACTGCGATCCGGGCTCCCCGGGCCCCCCATTTCTCCAGGGGCCAAACTGAGGCTGGAGGACCCCAGTCATGTTTGCCCAGCCCAGCAATACGAGCAACTTGAACCACATATTGAGACTTTGTGCCTGCCCTGCCCAGCACCGCGACACTCAATCCTCCCAACACTAGGTTGTCCCTTTGTCATGCCCATTTTACAGATGAGGAATCTGGGGTCCAGAGAGGGTCACCCAGGGCGAGACAAGGGCCAAACCCCGAGACTCCATGGCTCCTGGATCAACCTCTTCCTGATGCTGCCCCACTTGGTTTTTTTCTTTTTTGTTTGGAGACAGGGTCTCGCTCTGTCACCCAGGCTAGAGTGCAGTGGCATCACCATAGTTCACTGCAACCTCCAACTTCTGGGCTCAGGCAATCCTCCTGAGTAGCTGGGACAACAGGTGTTTGCTACCATGCCCGGCTAATTTTCCTTATTTTTTGTAGAGACACGGTCTTGCTAAGTTGCCCAGGCTGGTCTCGAACTCCTGGCCTCAAACAATCCTCCCACCTTGGCCTCCCAAAGTGCTGGGATTACAGGCGTGAGCCATCACTGCGCCCGGCCTCCACTTGGATTCCCCCCTCCCCAAATAATATTCTTTATCCCTTTGATCTATAAACCTAAGATCTCAATCTCAGATGGCCCCAAGAGCCAGGAAGGAGGTCTCTGCTGAGGGCTGGCACCTGTCCTGCCCAGAGGGGTGGGGCAGAGCAGTGCCTTGTGGGAGACCTACCTGGGGATTCGAAATCGCACTGGAATTTCAGCCCTTAGAAGTGTCCTGCCTCTCAGGAAACGATCGGACCAAATAAAACCCAACCAGGGTTGTATCCGGCCCTGGGGCCACCAGTTTGCAACCTCTGCTAAATTATCTGAATTGGGGATGAGGCTTCTGGAACTTCTAGAGAGAACACGGAAAAAATTGGTTGTCTGTGACTAAGTGCTTTTTTTTTTTGATAAGGTCTACACTAGCACTGTGCAATAGAACTTTCTGTGATGTTGGGAATGTTCTAGAACTCTGTGCCATCCAATATGCTGGCCCCTAGCACCAGCTGACTTTGCATACTGAGACACTGAATGTTTAAATGTAAGGGACCATGTGCGGCTAGTCAGATGCACAAGGGAGTCTGAGACCCCAAAATGGCTAAAGCCATAAACTGTAACAGGTAAAAATGTCACGACATTTGCGACCCATGCCTTTTCCTGCTCGTTCATTCATTCAGGCGTGTTTATTGAGCTTCTGTGCTGGGTGCAGGGGCACTGCAGTGAGCAAAACAGAGTGCCCTTGGATACTCACCACCCAGCGGGAGAGATAATAATAATATGCAAGATAAGTGAGCGAACTTTCTACCCATTGGTCGAGTGGCGGAAAAGCAAGGGAAGATATCGGATTACAAAATGTGGGGGCTGCAGTGTTTATTAGGGTGGTCAGGGGAGGCCTTTCTAAGCCACAGTTGAGCGCAGAAGTGAAGGAACTAAGGAGGGAGCCATGTAGGCATGGGAAGAATGTTCCTGAGAGAGGGCACAGCCCGTGCAAAGGCCCTGGGGCAGGACCGCACCTGGAGTGTGGGAGGCACAGCAAGGAGGCCCATGTGGCTGGAGCAGAGTGAGGAGGGGGGAGAGAGGCAGCAGGGGAGGGCAGGGATGGCTCAGAGAGATGACGTGACTCATCCAAAGGCTCACGGCTCCGAGGTCCGAGGGAGATACGCCCG
This sequence comes from Propithecus perrieri, assembly GCA_963574695.1. Taxonomy (NCBI): domain Eukaryota; kingdom Metazoa; phylum Chordata; class Mammalia; order Primates; family Indriidae; genus Propithecus; species Propithecus perrieri. The sequence goes on along the minus strand of CAUYRB010030463.1, from coordinate 8,359 downwards.
GTAACCTTCAACTTCCGAGGGACCTTCAGTGCCCAGATATCTCTAGCCTAGGAGACGTAACCTGATTATGATTTGGAAAAGAAAGTCCTGGTGCTTTGGCCCCACATCTTGGGAGCAAAAGGGCCTGGGAAGCAGCCGGGGGATCTGGGAAGGTGGGAAGAGGTGGAGAGAGAGCAGCAGGCGGAGCGGGGGTGGGAGTGGGGGGGTGGTAGGTGACCCACGGCAGGGACAAGCGTCACTTGGAGCTAGCGTAGCACTCAGGTATGCTCACCTTCTGCTCTAGTCCCCACCCCCTCGTCACTACAAGGATGGCCAAGGGCACTGGTACTGCGCATGCGCCGGTGGGGATGGGGGACGGGAAGCAAGAGTCCGCAGTTCTGCCCGGGATCCCTCCACTGCCCCCTCCTTCCGGAAACTTTACCTGCCTACCCCCCCGCCAGCACCCGGCAGACTGGGACTGGCGGATTAAAATCCAGGATGCCCAGTGAAACTTTCGGGTGCCCAGTTGACTTTCGGGTCAACAAGGAGCCCACGGGACTTTGGTATGAGTATATCCCATGTCATGTTTGGGATATACTTATATTCAAAATGATTCGCTGTCCATCTGAAACCCAAGTTTCGCTGGGGCATTCTTTTCATTTTGTTTTGTTTTTGTGCGCAATTGGACAGCCCTACCCCACGCCCATGTCTCTTTCTCTGCCCCTGCTTAGTCCTCAAGGAGGCGCTGTCTCCTCCCCGCCTGGGGGGGTGGTTCCATGGGGCCAACACCCCCCCAACCCTTGCCTCCGGAAGCCCCGGGGTGGGAGGTAAGAAATAGCTGCTGTTTTCTGAGCTATGTCATTATTCAGCGGCCCGATTCGCTCCCATTTTCTGGATGAGGAAACTACAGATCAGAGAGGCAGAGTAACTTGCCCCGGGTCACACAGCCGGAGATTGCCGGCCACGGGGTTTGAACCCTGAGTCATCTGTCTTCAAGGTCTCTGTTTTTGAGATTGCCTCTTCCTTCTTCTCCTTTTCTTTCCTCCACCTCCTCCCAATTTAAGGGACCTGAAAACTCCCCTGTTCTTTTCCACCGAGAGCAGGAGGGTGGCAAGGGAGATCTGGGCCACAAGGGGGCACTCCTGGTCCCAGATCGTCCCTCCCGGGTCCAGGTGTCCCTTCCTCTGCCCTCTGACCTTTTTCCTCCCTCCATCCATCCATCAAGCGTGTCCTATCATGTGTGAGCCAGGCCAGTGATTCACTGGATATTCATTCAACAAGCAACCGTTAAGCACCTGCTGTGTGCCGGGCCTGTGCAAGGCAGCCCTGGGGACCCAGCCTCCGCCTCTGCCTTCCCAGAACTCACGGTCCATTGGAGAGACAGACACAGGACGGCAGAGTCGCATGAAGACTTCTGAGGGTCCAAGGCACTTACGCCTCTCTGGGCCTGAGAAATGAATAGTGTTCCGGCAGGTAAAGCTATGGAAGCACTGTTCCAGGCGAAAGGAACAGAGAGTGCAAAAAAGAATGAGGCTAGAGGGTAGAATGTGGTGGGGGGGCAGGGGGAGTGGCCAGCGAGCAGAGATCAAACTGGACAGGTTGGCAAGGGTCTGGCTGCCAGATCTTAGGGCACTGGGGAGCCACAGAGGGTTCTAGAGCAAGAGCAGCAAGGGCAGGTTGGATCATGGGAAAGATCTCTTGGGCCACCCTGTGGATAAAAGTTCAAAGGGGACGAGATTGGAGGATGGAGGACTAGGAGGAGTAAAACAAGCCCACCTGCTTCAGATGACTCTCGAAGAAGAGGTAGGACATAGCGAGGTGGTGGGTGATGTTCATTCATTCAGGAAGTGTTGGTCCAGCGATTTTTGTGTCCCTGGCTGGAGACAGAGTACATGAGCGAGGAGCGGAGGCCAGGGAGGGGATGGGGCAGGCTGTGCAGGGCCTGCTTGGCCGCAGGGAGGACTTGGGCTTTGACCCTAAGGGCGGCAGGAGCCATGGAGGGTTGTGGGCGGAGCAGGAGGGACGGGACTTCCTGACATGTGGGCTTTGGCCCACGCCCACGGGAACCACGGCTCACAGAGGCCAGCGCAGAGGGGAGTGGGGTTCTCTGGAGCCGCACTGGGGAAGGGTCCTGGCCTTTATCTTGGGGCAGTGGGGGGAGCGGCAACCGTCAGGTTCAGAGCAGGGCAGGCCCCACCCCGGTCAGGTCTCTGCGGAGGTTCCCATGAGATGCCGAGACTGGCAGGGGCGCAGGAGCAGGTGGGAGAGATGTCACAGGACGCGTGGACAGGGCAGGCTGACACGGCCTGTGCTTGGGGGCTGGGGGTCCCAGCAAGGCCCAGCCCAAGGCAGGGACCCAGCAAAGGGGCAAGTCATCGGGGACATTAAGCAAATGAAACTCCAGGACACCCGCTTAGGTTGAGATCTCAGACACGCAGAGAATCATTTTTAGCGTAAGTATGTCCTGAATATTGCAAGGGACATACTTACACTAAAAAATGATTCATTTCACTGCGTGTGCTGTACTTAACCTGGCAACCCGGCCAGGCCCCGTCCGTGTCTCCCCGCCACGTCACGGCTCCAGCCAGTGCGTGGACACCTGACCGGCTGTGTCCTGAAGGCCTGAGGCGGAGGATTTGGTCCCTGCTGGTTTGGGCTCGCTGCAGGAAGCCAGGGGGTCTTTTAACATGCAGGCCCTGGCCTGTCCCCACCCCCCGGCCCTCCTGGCGCCAGCTGCCCGCTGCCCCCTGCGAGGCTGTGGCGGGCTGGGGGGAGGGGAGCGGCTCTGAGACCCGTGATCTCCTCGGCTGGCCTCTCCCAGGCCAGGAGTGTCCAAAAGGTTCGCACCCCTATCCCTGGAATGCCCCAGGTGACCCCAAGCCGGGTCCCCACCTGGCCTTTGTCTCCCTGCTCTCCGGCCCTCGTGGCGCCAGCTGCCCCCCAGGCTGTGGCACCCCATCCCTCGGGGCCACAGCCACGCTCAGCCGCCCCGACACTGGGGAGCCTTGTCCCGGGTGACCAGGCCCTGCGGCTCAGGGCACAGCCGTCCCAGCACCAGCTGCCAGGATGTGCCAGTCACGTTGGCGGCGAGAGAACAGCCCGTCCTTGGTGCTCCTGGCTGCCTCTTTGTTCCCTGGTGGAGGTAGGGGGCAGTTGTGCTGGCAACCAGCCCCTTGTCCCCAAAACAGTCACGTGAGGTGAAAATTGGGGGGACCTCAGGCCTGGGGGTTCTGGCCTGGGAGGGGCCCCGGTCATCCAAGGTGGTCAAAGAGCCCCCTCCTCCCAGCTGGCCCCGCCGTGGCGCAGAGTTCATGTTTCCTGGACCATGGCGGGAGGCCGGGCCACCCCCCTTGGGACTGGAATGCCGGAGGTGGCTGCGGCGGGGGGGTGGACATTCCCAGCGGGGCAGGCACCGTGGGGGTGGCAGCTGCTGGCCTCCCGCCTGTCCTGCGTCCCCCACGTTGGAGGCTGCAGCTGGTGTGGGTGGCTTTGGTTCCCAGAGCGGGGGAGGGTTATTTTGGGAGCGAGGGCAAGGGGGCGTGAGAGGCCCCCTCCACCGGGGCAGGAAGTGGGGCCGCCCCAGCTGCCTTCTCCCGTTGGCCCACCTGGCGTGGCGGGTACCAGCGGCCACCGCACAGGAAGTGTCCCCAACGCCCGCCTGTGTGGTCCACTGAGTCTAGCGCCCCGGAGGGGAGGCAGCCAGTGGGGAGGGGGCAGGGGCCCGCTGTGGGGGCTCTGCAGAGTCGGTCAGAACCTTCCAGAAGGCTCCCACTGGAGTAACAACAGCGCCCGTGGATGGAGCGGTTCCCTCGGCTTGCGCCATGTATACACTTGGCTCCTGTAAGCCAGTGTCTCTGGGAGGCATTCTTAACAAATCCCTCCTTTACACGTGAGGGAAACTGAGGCACGAAAGCAGAAGGGACTGGCCCAAAGTCATAAATAAACAGCAGAGGTGGGATTCTCATACGCAGCATTTGTTATCGGATACTTAACTCAAACAGGCCTCCAACCCTGTAACGGAACAGTGGCTCTCAAACAGAGGAGATTCTGCCCTGCCAGCGACACTTGGCAATGTCTGGGGACGTTTGCGGTTGTCACAACAAGGGATGTTCTTAGCGTGCAGTGGGTAGAGTGCACGGTTGCTGTTCGACATCCCGCAATGCCCAGGACGAGGTACCCCCCCCCATCCCTGCGAATAATCCTGCCCCAGACGTGGCGTCGCACCGAGGTGGAGAGGCAGGGCCTCCATTCTGGCCTCAGTCCGTCCTGGGTCCCTGTCCCAGCTCAGCCACTCACTGGCTGCCGGTGTCACCGCCTCAGCTCTGCATCTCTGGGTTGGGTCCCTTCCTTATCAGCCAAGGTGGAACTAACCACCGTGGCTCGCAGCGAGACAGAGACAGGATCATGCAATGGCTAGAAGACCTCATCCCGGCGTCAGAACTTGGGAAAATCACTGCCCGTCTCTGAGCCACAGTTGCCTTATCTGTAAAATGGGGCTGCTAATTGCAGGTGCTGGAGAAAATTAAATGAAGTAATACACAGCAAGAACACTCAATATGGTGCCTGGGACCCAGCAGACTCCACGCCAAGCGTTGGCTGTCATGATTTTTTATTATCATTGCATGCTTGCCACATGCTACGTTCTGCCTGCCCAAACGTGTCCAACTTTCACGCTTGTGTTGGGAGTCGGCGGCTCTTGCAGACCCATTTTGCAAGCGTGGAATATAATCTTGAATATGTCCCTCCTTACAATCAGGGAGGTTGTCACCTGCTCAGAACCACACAGCTCAGAGGTGCAGTCTGCTCTGAAAAGTCTGGGAGTGAAACGGGGTATGGAAGGGTGGATGAGCATTTTTGGGGGACATTCCACCTTCTGGGTGCTGTTCAAGGAGATGTGTAGAGGGCACAGCCCGTGCAAAGGCCCTGGGGCAGGACCATGCCTGGTATGTGGGAGGCACAGCGAGGCGGCCTGTGTGGCTGCAGCAGAGTGAAGAGGGGGAGAGAGGGAGGAGGGGAGAGTGCAACCTCATGAAAGATCCTGAGAAGCCGCGCTCAAGAAACTGTGAAATAATAAATGTTTGTTGTTTATAGCCACTAAGTTCTCAGGGTCATTTTGTTACACAGCAATTGGCAACTGATACAGAGAGGGTGAGAGAATGAGGTGTCAAGGATGACTCCAAGGCTGCATTGAAAGATGGTGCTGCAAGCTGGGCATAGTGGCATGTGTCCATAATCCCAGCTACTCTGGAGGCCGAGGTGGGAGGATCGCTTGAGCTCGAGAGTTCACGACCAGCCTGGACAATATAGCGAGACCCCATCTCTAATTAAAAAATGATGGTGTAAGGTTCTTGGGACAGTGTATAGTATACAACAGGGACTCCATACCCCAAATTGGTTACTGTTACAGCCCTTGCCAGCCAACCTCCAGTGTCCCGACCCAGCCTTCCCTAGAAGGACGGAAACAGACCTGAACATGCCCCGTGAGCACCAAGTCTCTGTTCCCCGCCATGGCCCTCTGCCCTGTGCCTCCTGTCTCTTCCTCCTACCTCCCAAACTACCAATTCAATGTTGCATCCTGGGGTCCTTCCCATCAGCCTCCCTGTCACAGTTCAGGCAGGCAGAGAGCATCCGCAGTGGTTCAAGTCACAGGTTAGGCAGAACAGATTTCGAGTCCCGGCTCTGCAATGTGTTTGCTGTGTGACCTTAGGGAAAACAACTAACCTCTCTGGTCCTCAGTCCCTGGACATGGGTAGTGGGACCTTCGTCAGGGGTTGCTGAGGTTGGACTACATAAGATGATGCTGGTGATGGGTTTAAGGCAGTGTCAGTCTCAGAGCAAGTGCCCAAGAAACGGGATTGTGATCACTATTTTTCCTATTCAATCAACAAACGTTTCTTAAGTGCCTCCTGTGCCTAGACAAAAATTGCAATGAAGATCCGGCCCGGAGGAGCTCTCAGTCTAGAATTGCACCATTCAATACAGTGGCCGCTGATCACAGATGGCTGTTAAACATTTGAAACGTGGCCAGTCTCAATTAAGATATGTCATAAGCAAAAAATGCATACCTGATATCAAAGACCTAATTAAAAAAGAATGCAAGAATTTCATTAATGATTTTTTTTTTTTTTTTTTTTGCGATAGAGTCTCACTCTCTTGTCTAGGGTAAAGTGCCATGGCGTCAGCCTAGCTCACAACAACCTCAAACTCCTGGGCTCAAGCGATCCTCCTGCCTCAGCCTCCTGAGTAGCTGGGACTACTGGCATGCGCCACCATGCCCAGCTAATTTTTTTCTATATATATTTTTAGTCATCCAGCTAATTTCTTTCTATTTTTTTTAGTAGAAACGGGGTCTGACTCTTGCTCAGGCTGGTCTCGAACTCCTGAGCTCAAACAATCCTCCTGCCTCAGCCTCCCAGAGTGCTAAGATTACTGCGTGAGCCACCGCGCCTGGCCTCATTTTGGATATTATATTAAATAACCAATATTGAATTAAATAAATGGTGTGATTGAAATGTTAACATGTTTAGATGTTAATATTAAATACTTAAGATATCAAAATTGATTTTGTCTGTTCCATTTTTGCTGTTTTTAACATGACTACTAGAAGATTTTAAGTTACATTCGTGGATTCAGGGAGTCGACCAGACAGAAGGGAGGGAAGGGTATGCCAGGCAGAGGGAACAGCCTGTGCGAACACCTGGCAGTGGACGGAGCAGGGCCACAACATGGGATTGAAAGGAGGCCAGTGTGGCTACAGCAACCCTGGGGCCAGCGGACACCCCTAAGGAGACCCTGAAGGCTTGTTATAACACAACGGTGCGGTGATGGCAACAGCATTCTGAAAAGCTCTCTCTCTGGCTGCCGCGTGGAGAATGGACAGCCGTGGGCAGCAGTGCTGTCAGCGTGTCACACAGTATGAGACTCCATTTATATGAAATGTCCAGGACAGGCAGATCCACAGAGACAGGAAGTAGAGTGGTGGGTGCCAGGGGCTGGGGAAGGGGTGGGGAGTGAGTGTTTCATGGGGACGGAGTTTCAGTTTGGGAAGGTGAGAAAGTTCTGGAGATGGAGGTGGCGATGGTTGCGCAGCAATGCGTGCTTAAGCTGTGCACTTAAACATGGTGAAGACGGTTAACTTAGTTATGTCTATTTTACTGCAGTTAAAAATATATGGAGACATTAGGGGAGTTTGAATACGGAGTATGTATGCGATAGCTCGTTTGGAGGTTCTAGCAGCGGATCGCAGGTACTCACGTACCCTTGACCTAAGAACGGTCTTCCGCTATCCGGGAAAGTCATCCTCTGTCGCTGAGCGAGCTCGCAACTTCAGGAGGGACGCATGTGAAGCGGTGAGGGAGGAAGGGGACACCCACTTAGCCAGCCAGATCAGCCGGATCAACCCTGGCCATCAGTGGCGTGACGGATGCCGCAGCCAGATCGCCCTCGTGTCCGAGGAGTGTACATATATGAGATGACAATATTGTGTAAGATCCTTGAGACTGTTAATGGTACTGCGCTTATGTCGGGTAGACTGTCACTTCTTGGCATGCTGCTGGAAGAGCAAAGCGCCAGGACGATGTCATATGACAACTACAACGTACTTGAAAGGGTCCCAAGGAAAGAAGAACAGAACAAATGTGGAAAATGTCCACAATCGGTGAATCGCGGTAGAAGATTCATCTCTGGCACGTTCAAGGTTATAGTGAGCTATGATGGCGCCACTGCACTCTAGCCTGAGGGACAGAGTGAGCCCCTGCCCCTAAAAACATCTGAAAATAAACAAAGTGAAACAAGTGTCTTAGTACTACTGGGTGGAGATGCCGCAGGGGCTGGCGCCATTCGAGTTCATATACCTCCTGCCCGAAGGGCGGACCCCAGACCCCCTGCGGCAGGGGTGAGGCCGGTGCGGGTGCTTTGCAGTCCAAGGGTGGCTGCAGAAATATTTCTGAGTCATTCTTCCAGGAAGGCAACCTCCACTGGGCGCATTCTTTCGTTCCAGCCACGCAGGGCCTTGAAGGCCCAGGAGAGCCTTTTAGATTTTAATTCAAAGGCCTTATGGAGGCTGGGCGTGGTGGGTCATGCCCCTAATACCAGCACTCTGCGAGGCCGAGGCCAGAGGATCCCTTGAGGCCAGGAGTTCAAGACCAGCCTGATCAAAAGCGAGACCCCATCTCTACTAAAATAGAAAATATTAGCCACTGGGCATGGTGGCGCCTGTAGTCCCAGCTACTCGGGAGGATGAGGCAGGAGGATTGCTTGAGCCCAGGAGTTGGAGGTTGCTGTGAGCTAGGCTGACGCTACAGTATTCCAGCGCGGGCAACAGAGCCAGACTCTGTCTCAAAAAAAGAAAGTGAATTCTCTACCCCATCTGAAGCCCCCT
>CAUYRB010030458.1:0-40365 GCA_963574695.1 Propithecus perrieri | reverse complement strand
CAAATTTGGAAGAATATACCCTAAGGTGGCAGCAAAGATTACCAGAGAGAAGAAGGGTGGTGTGATGTGGTGGGGAGAGAGGATTGAGCAAAAAGAGAAGAAAAAAAATGGGAGGTCAAAATCAAAATTCCTTTTTTTTTTTTTTAAAGAGACAGGGTCTTGCACTGTTGCCCAGGCTGGAGTGCAGTGATGCAAACATAGCTCACTGCAACCTCCAACTCCTCGGCTCAAGCGATCCTCCTCGCCTCAACCTCCCAAGTAGCTGGGACTACAGGTGCTTGCCGCCACACCTGGATGATTTTTAAAACTTTTTGTAAAGACAGAGTCTCACTATGTTCCCCAGGCTGGTCTTCAACTCCTGGCCTCAAGCGATCCTCCCATGTTGGTCTCTCAAAGTGTTAGGCTTACAGGTGTGAGCTACTGCACCTATTCCCAAATTTCTATCTTATTTTTGTCCCAGGGTTTGTGTGAGAATTTCACCAGATGATGCAAAGCTTTTTGGAAAATGTTCAATGCTCTGCCCCAATGTGTGACGGTGGTACTTATTATGATGTGCAAATGATACTTGTGACAGTGATATGATTTTGAGCAAATAATTTTATTGCTCTAGGCCTAATAAGGTTTTGTCTGTAAGACAGGGATAATAACTAGCCTAATTAATAGCTGGTATCCTTCCAGATGAACTGGTGAAATTACTCTGCTGGGATTAAAGGTACAGTCCTCAAGTATGATAAAATTCAAAGTATGACCCGCTTAGCTGATTGCTAAACCATTTCCCTCTTTTGCATTTTACTCATATCACCTTTAAGACGATATTGTTAGGTCTGCCAAAATGAGGGATGTATAATCCCGCAGGACCATTGATCACGATGCAATGGAAGTTGACAGGTCACAGAAGCTGCGGACACTGTATTAGCTTCCTAGGGCTGTTGAAACAAATTAGCACAAACTGGGTGGTTTAAAATCACAGAAATTTATTCTCTTGCCGTTCTGGAGGTCAAAAGTCTGAAATCAAGGTGTTGGCAGGGTTATGCTTCCTTTGAAGGCTTTAAGAGAAGAAGCCTTCCTTGCCTCTTCCTAGCGTCTGGCGGCTCCGGCAGTCCTCGGCATTCCTTGGCTTGCAGCTGCACCTCGCCAGTCTCTGCCTCTGTGGTCACATGGCATCCTCTCCGTGTGTCTCTCTGTGTCTTCACATGGCCTTCTAATAAGGATGCAGTCATTGGCCCCCCTAATCCAGTGTGACCTCATCTTACCTTAACTAATCCCATCTGCAAAGACCCTTGTTCCGAATGGGTCACATTCTGAGGCTCTGGGTGGGCATGAATTTTGGGGTGCACTATTCAACCCAGTGCAGACACGTGAGGCGATTTTGCTTTCTCTTCATTCCCTGCTTTCCATCCTCTGCCTGAAGGTGGTGTTCTCTGGAAGTCCTGAGTCCAGAGCGTTGTCCCCTCTGAGATGGATCACAGTGGGTCTTACCAGAAATTTGCAGCCAACTCTCTGCGAGCATGACCAAGCCACCATTGCCAGGAGAGATGTGGGTTCAGGTGGAATGTTCTGGAAACTTTTTTTTTTTTTTGGGAGACAGAGTCTCACTTTCTTGCCCAGGCTAGAGTGCCGTGGCGTCAGCCTAGCTCACAGCAACCTCAAACTCCTGGGCTCAAGCAATCCTACTGCCTCAGCCTCCCGAGTAGCTGGGACTACAGGCATGCGCCACCATGCCCAGCTAATTTTTTGTATATATTTTTAGTTGGCCGATTAATTTCTTTCTAATGTTAGTAGAGGCAGGGTCTCGCTCTTGCTCAGGCTGGTCTCGAACTCCTGAGCTCAAACAATCCGCCCGCCTCAGCCTCCCAGAGAGCTAGGATTACAGGCGTGAGCCACTGTGCCCGGCCTCAGTATTTATTTTCTTTCAAAGGCTTCTAATATCTAGCTCCATCCAGTTTTAATTTCTGTCACTTCCCAGGAGAACTTTATTCCATACTGTTAAAACGACAGCAACAATGACAACACAACATTAATAGTATCACTTATGTGTCAGGCACTATGCTAAATGCATTACGTGCATTTATCATTCTTCCCACTTTGGAGAACTGTAGAGGCCAAGATCACATAGTTAGTGACAGAATTGGGCTTTCATTCTCTAGAATCTTTACTTTTTAATTCTTTTGCAATTCTGCCTTCAGAGAAGACTCTTAACCCTAGGGAGAGGTCCATGGATGGGCTTAAGAGGGCTTGAGAGGGTCCCTAAACCCTTGGAAACTATATATAAAAAATGTTTAAGTGCCTATATTGTTTTCTGATGAAACACTCCTTGGTTTTAATTAGAATGTCAGAGTGTTCTTTATAAATCACCCCCCAAAACTTAAGAACCATTCTGAAATATCCATCTATCCCCCCAAATCAGTATTAAACATCAAACATGTACATGGTCATGACCCTCATCCCTTTGATCACACTTGTCTTTTCAACTAGAGTAACACTACTCCTCCACGCCTCTCATTTAACTCTACCTGTCCTGTTCCTACCTGAGGTCCAAAGTCCAAATCAGGTTCTTCTATGAAGTCCTGCTTACTCTTCCTATCCAAATCTGAGTTCTTTTGAGTAATGTATTCCTCATTTTTGCACTATACTGCTTTATGCTACCATCTAATACTTATATATGTCATATCTCCCTAAAGAGCTTTTATAATTTCTGTATTGCTTTTGTATTCTATTATAGCTCAAAGTCTTGCATAATGCCCAGAAGAGATGCACAAAATATATAGCTAAAGTGAAATAAACTATGCTTGGAAAGTCGTTGGTACTTATTTCAATTTCAATTTATTTCTCTAATGAATGAATTATGCTTCCCCATAAACAACATAATGCCAATGAGGGGAAAGTATTATTATATTATGACCTTTTGACTGTTAATTGTTCATTTGAACCTTTAACATATTTAGGTTTAATTATATAACTTTTGTTGGTACAGAACATGCATTTCAATAATTTTTTAATATTTCCAAATGTTTTAGTACAGTATGATGTGAACTTTTAACACTTTATTGCTTGTTTATAGCCCATGATGAAGCAAAATATTAGCACTAATAGTATACTTAACCCAATGAGACTTCATAGATGCCAAGCACTGTTCTGGACCTCATAGGTTCGCTTTCCTTTAATACCGACAACCCTAAAAGTAGGTACTATTACAGAGAGGTAAAGTACTTGCCAAAGATCATGTAACACGTTGGTAGAGCCAGGATTTTAATGCAGGGAGACTGACTCTGGAGCCTAGCTCTGGGCGTTTATGTACATGTATATGCTGTAACCAATATACTTTTATAAAAGAATTAACTAAGGGTATTGGCTTATAAAAACAAAACTTAAGATGATACTGAAAATATATAAAGAACACAAACGTACCCACAAAATATTTAAGAACCAAAGAGGAGAAAAAGCCATCAACAAGCTTATTGCTTACTGTGATCTTTCCCTTGCCCTGAAGAAGTGCAAACACTTGCTTGAGGGGTAACAGGCATGAGAGCTTGGCGAATTGCCTTTTCCCAGCTCTGTGCTACATCAAGTCCAACTCCAGTGGCAGCAAGAACAGGATTGTGAGAGCTGTCCCCATTGTTCTCTCCAACAAAGTATACCATCGTATCAGTGATGATTTCAAAACAGTGTGGGTTGCTGCCTTGTGAAATGTTTGTGAAATCTCGTGGTGAAGATATGCGGAGAATTTCTGAAAGTGGAATTTCCTGAAGTAAAAAATTAAGTATTGGAAAATATGAATACATCTTTATTTTTATTTTTAAATACACTACAGAATCAAAGATGTGCATTTCCACAAACGTCATTAAGACAAACACAAGCATGCAGTATATAGAACACGATCAAGTCTGACAGTGTCTGCCTTGAGTCATCTACATGTTCAGCACTGCCGGAGGCAAAGCATGGAGCTGATGACTAAGCCAATGATTCAGGCCTGTAGCACGTTATTAGGATGCAAAGGACAGGATTTAGGAGGGTAATCTGTCACTATATTAAACACCTGTCACTTCCAATTGTCATTAAATCAACTCCACAACTACTTCTCTAGGAGCTGCAGTCTGCAAGATAAAACCCCAAAGTAAGTAAGAAGCAGAAATAATGGCAGAAAAAGCAGACTCCTGAGTCAGCATGGGTTGTTTAAACACTCCACTCTGGTTCTGCCCATTGGAGTAAACTGTAACAATAATTTATGTTTAATCCACTTTCTAAGGCAAAAACTTATTTCAAAAAAACTCCAGCAGCTCGAAGCAAGTCATTAGTTCCCATTCTCTTTTTTACTGCCCTAACTGCTACACTTACAATCTTGTTTTGTGTCAGTCTGTGACACGGCAAAAGGTGAGGCAAGCCAAGCAAGACCAAAAAGGAGATGAAGGGCCAAAATAAGCAATTGGGAACTGGAGCCTAAAGTAACGTGGAAGATGGGAGAAACACCAAATATCTCCTTGGCCTCTTCTGGACAGGCAGTGATCATGGGACTTCCTAAGCAGCCTAATTGAAATCATAGTATCCAGAAGGAAAGCAGCAGCAAGCTGATAGTCAAGCCAAAAACAAAGACACATGACAACAAAAACCAATCTTTGGTAGAAGGGCTGCTGTGGGGAGTGAAATGGAGGGATGGGGAACAGCTGCTTCAATAAGGAACCTAACAGTGACTTCTGTAAACCCTATTAGGCAGAGTCATAATAGGTACATTCAACTATAACAATTAATGAATATTACTCAAATATATTTGAAAAACATAGAATTTTTTTTTAAAAGCTGGTCAAGTGAAGCAGGTGGGACTGGAGAAGGAACAAAGGAATTTATAACTGTTGTGATCAATTAGTTGTAAATACCACTGCACTCGGACCAATCAATATTTTAATGTCTATATTTTTAAAATGTAAAATCCTTACCTTGTAATACTTTGATCCAGATTCGTTTTGAAACAATGTTAGACATTTGCTGTCAAGTCTCCAATAATGCCTCTTTCTCTGTAAAATAAAGATCACAAAGCTGTGAGGTTCAAAATCATGAGTCCTTGGAAGTACTTGTACTTTCCTTTTCATTTCCATTCGTAAATTTGTATTTTTGAATAGGTTTAAAGTTCATGAGCTTCAAAATTCTCAAAATATAAGAAGGATACATATAAAGAAGCACTCCCACCATCGCTCATATTCCACTCCTCACCCTTACTCCAGGCAAGCAATGTTATTAGGTTTTTGGCAATCTTTTTAGAGAATTTTATGCATACACACATAGATACATCTGTTACATATACAGACGTGTGCACACACATATAAATATATAATTTACTTGTAGGCTAAATTTCTAGAAGTTGACTTGCTGGATCAAAAGATACATGCACGTGTAATTTTGTTTGATAGTGTTCAATTATTCTATACAAGATTTGACCCAGGTTATAGTCTCATCAGTAACATGATAGTGGCTATTTACTCACACCCTCATGAATGCAATACTGCTATTAAACTTTTTGATCTTTGCTGTACCGAAAAATAAAAACTAGTATTTCAGTGAAAGTTTAAACTGTATTTCTTTTATTATAAATGAATTCAAGCTCTTATGTATAAGTCACTGTATTGCCTGTATTTTCATGAACTCTCCATATTATTTGCCCATATTTCCATGTTATCATCTTTTTCTTATTAATTTGTTGGCATTCTTCACATATTATGGAATTAACCCTGGTTTAGAATGAGTTGAAAATACTTTTTCCAGTTTGTCATTTGTCTTTGCTTTTTGCCATGTAGAATTTGAGATTGAATTTATTTTTATTTTTTATTTTTTGGGGACAGAGTCTCACTCTGTTGCCCTGGCTAGAGTGCCGTGGCGTCAGTCTAGCTCACAGCAACCTCAAACTCCTGGGCTCAAGCAATCCTTCTGCCTCAGCCTCCCGAGTAGCTGAGACTACAGGCATGCACCACCTTGCCCGGCTAATTGTTTCTGTATGTTTTTAGTTGTCCAGGTATTTTCTTACTATTTTTTTAGTAGAGATGGGGTCTTGCTCTTGCTCAGGCTGGTCTCGAACTCCTAAGTCAAACAATCCACCCGCCTCAGCCTCCCAGAGTGCTAGGATTACAGGCGTGAGCCACCGCGCCCGGCCAAGATTGAATTTATTGATCTTTGTTTTGTTTCTTTCCAACTTAAGAGTTTAAAATGATTCTCCCAAAGTTTCTCCTACTGATTTAATTTCTTTATATTTAAATCTTTCATACACTTGGATTTATTATATGTAAAGTGTGAGGTATATATACAACTTTATTTTTTTTAATATGGCTACGTGGTTGCCCCAACACTATTTATTGAATTATCTCTTTTCCCCTGCTGATTTGATAAGGCAACTTTGTGATATACCACTGAATTCCCAAATGTATGTACACCACTTCAACTTCCATTTGGAAGGATATGAACTATAAATAAAACACACACACAATTGTAGTCTATACTGTTGTCACCATATAAAACTTTAGGTCAGTTAAGTGTATTGGGTACTTCATTTTATTCTTAGATTTACTAGAAAGCCTCTTTCAGTAATTTATTCAGCAAATTTTAAAAATAATAAAAAAAAACAGTGGCTGCTAACATTTATTGTGCACTTACTATACGCCAGACACTGTTCCAAGCTTTTCTCATATATTAACTCATTTGCATCTATTAGGCAGTTACCAATATTATGCCATTTTTACAGATGAAGAAACTAAGACATAATGAACTAAGTAACTTTCCCAAGTTTGGTTTTAGTAAATCACAGAGATTTAGGCAGTCTAGCTCCAAAGTCTGTGATCGTTACTACAGTATGCTGATTCTTCAAATCTACTCATTCCACAAGTATATGTATCCTTTCTCTTTGCTAGTTCTAAAAAATAACTTGTATATTTACACTAAGTTAAAGTCTACATAAAACCAAGCATGTTTCCTATCTTTGGTAGTAATTAAGATGATTTCTCAGATGAAGCTGTAGTTCCTTCTATTAATATCTTTATTTGTAGAGCTTATTATGTTTTGGGTAATTAGTCTTTATTGTGGCATAATCCCAGACCCTTTTTGAATCTTGATTGTCCTACCCGTTCGTAAAGTCAATGCATTAAATATTCTGCCTTTTAAAAT
Source organism: Propithecus perrieri (assembly GCA_963574695.1). Lineage (NCBI taxonomy): Eukaryota > Metazoa > Chordata > Mammalia > Primates > Indriidae > Propithecus > Propithecus perrieri. Next base: position 33,222 of record CAUYRB010030458.1, on the reverse strand, counting down.
TTCTTTACAAATGTAACTATAATTCCAGTGTAACTTTTACATATTGCTGTAGTATATACAATGTCTTAATATATATTTCATTCTCATTTTGATTTTAAAAATTCACAGAATAAAACTCGTAACAAAGTTTTACTAACATATTAAAATGCATGTGATTACTGACCAGGTTATCCCTGCTGGTGTAATGGACCATCCACCCTTCCTTCACCATTGTGCTGCTCTTCCTCTTTGTGTGCTTGATGGATTGTACAACCCTCATTAGCGGAATGTTATTGCTCGTTGATGGACTAAAAAATATTTAAAATTTATGATAAATACTTGTGATTTTGATTCTTAAAAAATCATAAAACTGTAGGCTCATGAACTCTTTTTAAAGATAATTGAGCTAAAATCTTTCAAAATATCTTAGGAAAAAAACCAATGCCTTAAAAATAAGAAAATAATACTGTTATGATAATACATACTGATTATATTGTAAATCCTTGTTATATGTCATGAATGTTTTCTGAGGTGGTGGTCACAAAAATATAAGAAAACAATGAGTACAGCGGAAAGCATCCTCCTCAACCGGAAGATTTGGAGCCTGGGCAAATGGTCTTTTTGGGTTTGCTGTTGAAGTTTTTGTATCGTATGCAGCATGATAAATTAGCAAATTCACAAGGCAAAATACAAGTATATGTATACTCAAATTCACATGGCTCAAATGTCAATTTAGGCAATCATATTGTTAGCAGAAAGTACTTCTAGTAGAAGATATTTAAAGGGAAATGGTTTACAGATATTAAGAATACAAAAAAAATGTAATGAGTCAAATCAGGTAATATTGAAACATGAGTCAGTAACCACAGCTGTAGAAAAAGAGCAATTTGGTATGTGTAGGGGTTTGCGTAAAATATACTGTTTTGAAATTTGAGCCTCAAACAGTTAAATACTTTCTCTTATTAAAATATGAAGTGTTCATGATTAGGAAACTAGCTAGGTTCTGTATAATCTCTAAATTGGGTAAACATCAAGTTTAGTTAATAATGGTAAGGATAATAATAGCTATAATTTAATGATAAGCCAAACTGAATAAATGATGGCTCAGCCATGTGAGATTGATAAATAATCCATATTCTCTAAATGACTCTTCGTTGCCAATAAAAAACTCAATCTGCCCAAACAGTGACATTTTTATGACAAAGTAGTATATCCTATAGGCTACAAAAATTGAATTTCTATAAACATAGTGTGATATTTAAAAGTTTTTATAGTCCCACAGCATTTTTACAAAGTGCTAACAGATTAACTGTGGCAATACGAAAACTGCCCCCAAGTTCATCACCATCATCTTTGTACAACATTCTTTGTATATTCTTTACTAGTTTCTACCATCAAAGTAAATCTGCCTGTGTGAAAACTGGTTGCTTTAGCTTACCATTCAATACTGGCACTTTGTAGTGGCTGTTGCATAACTAGGTACTGTACCTACACCCTATTTAAGTAAGACATTTTCCTTTTTATAAAAACAAAACAAGGATTCTCACACCTTCCCATCTTGAGTGGATGGCAAGGGTGATGTAATTTATTTCAGAAATACTATACTGCATGTAAAAGAATTAGACACAATGTTATTACATTTAAGGTTCAAAGAGATGTGGCATTTTCTTAATGAGATCCTGAACTGACTTTGAATTTAGAAATAGCTTGCAATACCTACGTATGTGTTACCTGATTGTTTTAACAGCTTCTTCATCTCTTTCCACATCAAGATCAGATGGATCCAGGAAGAACATTTTATCTTCTGGGGGAGATGGCTCTTCTGTGTCATCTAAGCCCCGACTACCCTCACTATTCAAGTCATTACTGTCAATGTCCATTGGTATATCTGTATCTGTTCCCAAACTGGAAGGTTCTGACAAAGTTTTAAATGAATTTCAGAGTTTTTTTTTTAATGGGTTATCAATACATCTAAATACAGGCAGTATTTTGAACGTGAAAAAACAAGTTTTAAAACTCTTAAAATATAAGGAAAGACTTTTATGATTCAAGATAAAATATTTCTTAAAGAAGATACAAAATACACAAATCATAAGCACAAAGTTAATTAATTTGATTTCTTAGAACTTTAAATTTCTATATGACAAAAGATACTATAAGCAAACTGAAAAATAAGTTGCCACCATTATATTATGGTCAACTGATTTCTGACATGCCAAGACAATTCGATGGGGGAAGAACAAATAGACTTTTTAATAAATGGTGCTAGGACAGCTGTATATTTGTATGCAAAAGAATGAAGTTGGACCCCTTCCTTAAACCCTACGTAAAAATTAACTCAAAGCAGATCATAGACCTAAAATGTAAGAGCTAAAACTACAACACTTGTAGAAGAAAACATAAAAGTAAATCTTCACGATCTTGGGTTAGGCAAGGCATTCTTTTTTTTTTTTTTTATTTTATTTCAGCATATTATGGGGGTACAGATGTTTAGGTTACGTATGTTGCCCTTGGTCCCTCCCCCCCAAGTCCGTGTTTCAAATATGTCCATCCTTCGGGTGGTGCACATTGCACTCCTTGTGTTAAATACAACACCAAAAACATAGGCAACAAAAGAAAAAAATAAATCGGACTTCATCAAAATCAAAGACTTCTGTGCTGCAAACAATACCTTAAGAAAGTGAAAAGACAGCCCACAGAATGAGAGAAAATATTTATAAGTCATATACCAGATAAGGGACTTACAGCCAGAATATTTAAAATCTCCTACAACTCAATAATAAAAACATAAATAACTTAGTTAAATAGGCAAAGGACCTGAATAGGTATTCTTCCAAAGAAGATATAAAAATGGCCAATAAGCACAGGAAAAGATGCTCAACATCAGTCATTAGGGAAATGTGACCACTTCACATTCACTAGGACGGCTGTAATCAAAAAGCCAGACAATAACAAGTGGTAGTGAGGATGCAGAGAAATCAGAATCCTCATACACTGCTGGTGGGAATGTAAAATGGTGCAGCTGCTTTGGAAAACAATTTGGTAGGTCCTCAAAATGTTAAAACATAGAGTTACCATATGACTATTCCAGTGTTACCAATTCCACTACTATGTATCTACCCAAGTGAATGAAAATAGATGTCCATGGAAAAATTATGGTCTAGTGTTCACAGTGGCATTATTCATAATAGTCCCAAAGTGGATGTATCTCAAGAGTCCACTAACTGGTGAATGGATAAATAAAATGAGGTATATCCCTGCAGAGGAATAGTATTATTTTTGTCGATAAATAAGAATCAATATTGACATATGCTACAATATGGAAGAACCCTAAAAACATTATGCTAAGTGCAAGAAACCAGTCACTATATATAGACTATAGACTATATAGACTATATTCTATAGAATTTCACTTATATAAAATACCTAGACAAGAAAATAAAAATAGAAAGTTGATTAGTGGTTGCCAGGGGCTACTGGGGAGGAGAGGATAGGGAGTGACTACTAATAGGTATGAGTTCCTTTTTGGGGTAATGAAAATGTTCTAACATTAGAATGCAGCGATGGCTGCATAGCTTTGTGAATATACTAAATGAATGAATTTTAAGGTAGGCAAATTATATCTTAATAAAGCTGTTAAAAAAAAGATTAAGCCACTGACTGAGAGAAGATATTTACACCACGTATAACTGAAAAAGAACAAGTATGTAGAATTATCAACAACTTCTGCAAATCTACAACAAATAAACAGAAAAATAAACAAAGTATCTAAAAAGGCAATTTACAGGGAAAACCCCCTAAATAACCAATAAACATCTGAAAGATGCCCCAACTCACTAGTAATCAGAGAAATGCACATTAAAATAAATATAAATAGTATTCCATATCTATTTGTCAAAAGGTAGAAAAGTATAAAAATATAAATACATGAACTATTAATCTAGAATAGACTTTAGTCATATAGAAAAACTGTATTAATTTAGATTAATTGAAAGAGAAAACAATCATGCTCTGGTAGTGGTGGTAACCAGTGCTATGGGTCTGCATGTTCATGTCCCGCCTCTAAGTTCATATGCTGAAATCCTAACTCCCAAGGTAATAGTATCAGGTAGTGGGGCCTTTGGGAGGTGATCAGATGATGAGGGCTTTGCCCTCATGATTCGCATTAGTGTTCTTATAAAATAGGCACAAGGGAGCCCCTTTGCCCATTCCACCATGTGAAGATGCAGCTAGAAAGTGCCATCTATGAACTAGAAAATAGACCATCACCAGAGATAGAATCTGCCTGTGCCTCAGACTTCCGAGGTTCCAGAACTACAAGCAATACATTTCTGCTGTTTGTAAGCCACCCAGCCTTGTTAAAGGAAAATTATACTGAAAGGCTGGAGTCCTTACTTCCTATTTGCAAAAAACAGGTAAATACCTTGCTTAGTATTATCTTGAAAAGAGAAAAAAAAAATGGCCCCAAAGGGAAAATGTTTGGATAATGATTATTTGACAAAGAAAGAGACAGTGAGGCGGTATGGTGTGTTCTAATGACCATGGACTAAGGAGCCAGATCACATGGGCTCAAATTCCAGCTCTGCCACTTATTGGCTGTATTTCTAGGGCAGCTTATTTAGTATCTCTGTGCCTCAGTTTACTCATCTTAATGTTTAAATGTTTAGAACAGTGTAGTCAATAAACATAAAAACTATTTAAGGATAGGGACAATAGCAGGGTTTTAAAACAAATCCCTTCCTGTCTAAAGATAAAAGAGGATATGCAACACTATTGGCTATATTAGATTACAAAGTGGTAGGTGGCTAGAGGAAAGATGGAAAGGCCTGATTACTAATAAATGTATACTGTCACTGATCTCTATCTTTTGCTTGATTATTAAATCAGAAACAAAGTAAATTTAAATATAAATTAAAAGTAAATGTAAATATAACCTCTTGTAAAGATAATACATGAAAGAATTGTGACCTTTTCTGATCTTTTATAGAAATTAAGAAAGAATTTTACCTCCATTGAAAGTAACCTCCCCGAGGCAGTCTCTTGGTACTTTTGATGCACAGCGTTTATGGCAATTGAATTTGCAATCTAAAATAAAAATATTTAGTTTACTAATTTACATAAAAAGTCAGGCAATATCAGATATGGTCAGACTTTCTTTAAATCACTCACAGATGGAATACTATTAGTGATGATGATGATTTAAAATAATAACCTTCTACAAGTCACTTAACACCCCCACCCCACCGCCCCCGAGCTCAGTTTCTTCATCTGTATAATGAGGCTAATACCATTTGTATAACCCTGTTAAAATGTCATGGCAGCTCCATGCTTCCTTATCTCACATTCATCTTTCCACACCCCCATAAGAGTTTCTTTTGCTGATTAAATTCCTATCCAATGTATGTCAGATACATATTTTCAATTCCTAAGTATCAGGACCAGAAACATATGCAGAAAAAAGATTGAGATCCAACAGATATTTATCAGGAATTGAATGGGGCTTTCACATGTAACCCTGGGAGGAAGGCTTGAACTCAGGCATGAGGTTTCCTACTTTTACGTAACAGCTCTCTTCAGCCTACAGGAAATCTCAGAGTTGACAGCACTGCAGATCAGCGTCAGGTGCAATCTGTTCAACAATACTGCATAACTCAGTAGTTCTCAAACTGTAGTCCCCGCACCCAGCAGCATCAACATCATTTGCAACTTGTGAGAAATACAAATTCTTCGGCTCTAACTCTACCCCAGACCGATTATATCAGCAACTCTGGGAGTGGGGCTGAGAAATGTGTGCTTTAATGAGCTTTTTAAGTGACATTAAGATTGAGACCCATTGATACAACTATGTCTAACATCACCATTGAAATACATCTACCAGCAATAACTGGCTAAAAATAATTTTTTGGGTCCTGTCTTAGAAAGCTTTTGTAACCCTTGTGAGTCAAGGAAATCCTGGGTTCATGCTGACAACACTGGCTGAAGGTCATACAAGTAAAAGCCCCATGAAATTAGTAAGTTGGTAGATGATAAAATTTACATTACATAACATGTCCTTCTTAAGAGGCCCTAAGAAAAATTAATATGATATTAATATCTTATACATCTCTTAAACAATAGATTTGTTTTTTATCTCATGAACTCTGAAAATTGTGAAAACAAAGTTTTCACTTTCCCTTTGAAAATTTAGAGCCAAATTTGTGGAGCACACAGCAGCAAGTATGTAAGTTCTAAGGGCAGGCATTTTAATTTCTCTATGTTCTTACCCATGTTTTTATTAATTTGTTTATGCTTTCTTACATTTCACACATACTTTCAAGCTGCACTGAAGTTTTTATATAGCAAAGTAGAAAATAAAAAGATAAATGAATGAATGAATGAATGAATTCTTGAAATTGGGTATTTTCTCAAATGATCCGGCATAACTGTTTATCTTAACTAAATTATTTTTTCTTTCTTAGCTTGACAAATGAATGAAAATAAAGACTATTTTATTTAACTATCTTAATTTGTAGTATACAGAAATCACTAAAATGTTATTTTTTATTGATAACTGAAATAGCTTAGTATATAGAAATAAAATCTGCCATTTTCTGAACCAATAAGTATAAAATATTATTCTTCTAGAACCCTAAGAAGTTAAATAACCCAGTGGCAGAATTAACAAGTTCCATTTAAAAATTCATTAACCTACATATTTATTTTAGTTCCTCTACAAAATACCGTATTTTTCTGCATATGGTTTAAGAATGTTTCTGTTCCGTTTAGCAATGTGGCACTATTAACTACCTTTAACTAAGATTATCTGTTGGCTAGAATTTGTACATCTGCTACTAATGTTCTTTCCCAAAACGTTTCTCAGTGGCTGTTTTCCAATATACTTTTGTGTTGATATTTTAAAGTATTAATTTATGTATTAATTCATATTCAAAGCAAGCTGTTGAAATAAAATTTCAACATTTAAATATGCCTGCCTAACAGTTATTAAATATCTGACAACAAATGTTCTCATATGCTATTAAATATTGTCAAGAAAAGCTTTCTTATATACTTAAGTTAAAAATATATACGATTATCTTACTTGCGCTGTAAGCAAGGATTTATTGTTACAAAAACCTCAACCTTAATGTTTTATTTAGCTCACTTGATAATTCAACTCCATAAATAATTCTACTATATAAAAAGGTGTGGTACTAAGAACTGCTAGATTAATCGTATGAAAAAAAGTACATAAGATTATAGTTAGACTACTTATACCCTATCCTGGATCAATAACTAATAATCTAAGACATTTAAACTCTCTATTTTAGTTTTCACTCTACTGTACAGCATTGCTGAGAAAATATGAGACTAAAAAAAATCATCTTAAAAGCGTAAAAGTATTATATAACTATAAGCAACAAATTATTCCATTATTCTATTAAAAACCTGGTTCATTAAGAGATGTTTTGGGAATACTACGATAATGTGCTGGGTTTGTATCCAAATACGGATGGTCCCTAATATAATTTTAGTAGCTTCTACTATATCCTACTTATTTCAGTGTGATTATTCTCTGGAATTATAGTTTTTGCATAATTCCCCTAGTAACATCATCAAAAACAAAAAAAATCCCAAACTCTTGTAGTATATTTACATGTGTATGAATATTTAATGGAAAGAGGAAAGTATTATTTCTATTTTGGGTAGTGTCTGGCTACGGAATCAAAAAGACGTAAGTTCAAAAATCAGCTTTGCCGCTTACCAGCTGTTCTGTATCATGCAGGTTAAGAAGTCATACCTCATAGATATAAATTCTAGTTTTTCTGTTTACTAGCTATGTGATCTTAAGCAAGTTACTTAACCTCTCTTGCCCATAAAATAGAAAATGATTTCTATTACTAATAACAAAAACATATTTCACATATAGCTGTTTTGAAGACTGAAAATGTAAATTTTTTTTTTATTTCTTTTAACATAGTGCCTGGTGCATAATGCACACATTGAAGATAGTAGTAGCAGTTGTTGGCATACATGCATTTGTATTTTTTATATATATATATTTTTTTCTTTCTTTTTTAAGTTAACAACTATGAGAACAATTTCTTTAACTAATGCTTCTGAAATATAAATATTTTAAACCTATATTTGCTAACAAAAACAGACATTAATTTTACTTAAGGAAAACTTATAATCCTACCTTTACACTGCATTCCTTGCCGAAAGAGGCCTTTCAGTAACCGCTTGCAATACTGACATATTGTGGGACGGGTGTAAGAGTGAACAGCAAATGTGTGTGGAACTTTTACTCTGCACATTACCATCTTTTCCATCCAGATTGGGCGACCACTCCAAGAAGGAATTCTCTTACTTGGTTCTTGGTGAACATGTGACTAAAACATAAGTAATTTCCATAAGTATAAGTCAAAATATTAAAAACAAAATGTTGGGAGCAAAGCTTAACCACAAAAATCATTTATTTGGAACACTAAAGCCAAAAATCTAAAAATTTATATCTCAGCAGTTTCCTTTGCAAAGCTTAATTTGCCAACCCCTGAATGAGAAAAATGTAGATTTTTTTTGCTAATATTTATGCTTAAAAAACCTAAGAGATGTTGATTCTTATGTCCTTATTCACTGATTAACTATTATTTGTCAGGCACATTCGGCATTTTACAAATAAAAACTAAAAGCCTTAAAATGAATTTATGACAGATGTGCAAATCCCTTCAAAAACCTGACGAAGGAATTAATCACAGGAAAAGTAAATAAACTCACAAAGTATTACTGCTGCTCAGGTTGCATTATTGAACATGATGTCTGAAAATATTTTGAAACAAATCTTAGATTTTCCAGTTTCTCTTAACAAATACTAAAATACGCATGTAAAAATTTAAGTCTAATTAACGATTATGAAATAAATAATGGCAGACGCAAAACTAATTAAATCAACTTTAGTCCTAGTACCTAGGTTTTAGGAAGTCCTTGATATTTTAAATATGTTTCAGGTTTTTGAGTTCCCCCGCAGGTGAACAAAAAGCGAAATTAAAGAAAGCATCAGTTAAAAATTTTTGTGTAACCTGAGGGATAAGTGGATTTTTGTAATTATGGCTCTTTCTATATGAAGGAAATAGTCAAACTAAATTACAACCCAGTTTAATGTGGCTCATTCCATTCATTCAACAACATTCATTATTATATGACAAGCCCTATACTATATATTGGGAACACAAAAATGAATAAAACATAATCCAAGTTCTCAAATACAAAATCCAAATACCTAACTACCATCTAAACGCCTTAATAAATTTTGTTGAACCTGCTTGCATCTTCACTGACACAATTGAAGTCCTGAGATCTTTTAGATATCTTCTGTAACTAGTAAGTTTTGTAACTTAGAGAAGTTGTGTCATTCTACATTAGTATGTTCGACAAGGGAAGCAACAGTTAGAAGAAACCAAGAGACAGTGTAAGGGAGAAGAAAGGAAAGGAGGGAAAAAAAAATGAAAGGAGGAAGAAAAGGAAAAGAAACAGACAAAACAAATGAATGGAGGAGAGCACTATAAAAAGATACAAATGTAGCCTCAGATAGATAGTTTTTTACTAATAGGTAGCCAGAAATTTTCTAAAATGAATTATGAAGCAATTTAATTCAGGAAAAGTAAGAAAAAAAAAAAAAAGCGTGGAAACCCAAACCACACTTGTGTGCTTCAGCTGTCCAGGGTGTCCTGCTCTAGTCTGGCTCACCCTCCATGCTGCTGTGCGTGGACCACCTTCAGCAAAAAGAACACCACTGACTCTGTAAAGCTAATAAAGAACCCAGTGGGAACTAGAAACAGATGTTTCAGACCTTTGCTCATCCCTGGCTCCCTACTCCAGTGGTGACTCAACATTCTGCTTCTTTTGCTCCTGTTCCTTCTTCTGGTTTGTCTCAAGTTCAAAACAGCAGATGGAGTAAGGCTGATTTAGCCATTCATCATCAAACATACAGACTACCCCTGTAAGGAAGAGATTTCATAACAGATACTTTCATATGCCAACAGTCAGTTAGTGACTCCCTTTTGGTCACATCCTGCTAGGATTAGGTTATTAGAGACAGGGTACAGAGCCTGTGTGCCAGGAACTACTCAGGGAACTATGGTTGTAGCAGCTACCTAATCTGTCACGTTCTGTATAAGTAGTTATTTATGTTATTATCCCTATTTTAAATAGGAAAAAACAGGCTCAAAGGGATTAATACTACCAAGTGGTAGTGTTAGAATCAAGACTTAAACTCAGGTCTTCTACACTATATAGTTTAGTGCTTTTTAACCTTTCTCCCATCCCAATATACCTGGGCGTAATACAATCCCATCAGTAATAGTGGTTTTGCCACTCTACGGGAGTGAGGATGGCAGGAAGGGTATGACAGACTTAATTAGAATTCGGAGGGAGGAGGATGTTCGTAGAATTACCTAGAGTATTTGGTTAAAATGGGACCAGTGAGATTATAGTAACTAGAACTGAGTGAAAGTTCTTTTCTCACCTTGTTTTAATGTCCCCTATATACAAATTAGTGCTAAGCTTAAACTGTTATTTCTTCCTTATTAATGTGTAGCAAGAAATTTTCTAAAAGTAATTTATTTCCACAACTTAAGTTTCAGCTAACATTTGCCGAAGTAATTGCTCACGAAAACCATATAACAATATTGTCAACTCTCAATTATATGTAATAATAAAGGAATAAAAAAGCATTTTCAAAAAGGGTAGTTTCTCAATTATGTATATTTAGTTGGCTCTGGAGTATTACTCAGTGAAATATCTCCACTTTTATGCTTATGCTTAGACCCAACATTTTCTTTCTAGCTTGATTCTGTCCTCTGCCCCTGAGGAATTTCCCCAAATGTACTGAAAGGAACATTTATCTGTCTCATCTTTAAACAGCCAGCACTCAATTTTGGTTTCTCTAATCTTAGTGGTCCCATTTTAACCAAATTCAGTGAACAGTCTATCTTCTTCTGTTCCTCCATCTCTTTACTCAATTCCCTTCAGACTGACTTGTGACATTATAACAGAAATTGCCTTCTTACCTGTCAACAAAGACAACCTCAGAGTCAGATTCAAAGTTTTCTACTCCCAACTTGTCTATTTTCAAGCTTATCTTAGTATTCAGAGAAGTGTAATATCCTGATTCCTCGGAAACTTTTCTTCCTTATTTTCACTATCTGTGAAGTCAGGATAATACCTATACCTCCCAGGATTGTGGTGAGGATTACACAAGAAAAGGTGAAGCAGCCATCACAAAGTCTGGGACATGAGAGCTTAAGAAGCTCTCAACGTGCAGCCACTTGGAGTAAGTTCTCTGACCTGGGTTTGGTTTAGGGGTTGCTCTTATTTCCCAACTGCTATCTCCTCCATTCCTTTAGACTATCCTCTCTTCACACTCTTCCTTCCCTCTTTTCCTCCACAAGCCCTTCTCTTACTCTACCTCCTTCTTTTTGAGGCTGTATGTTTGGACTTACAAAGGGAAACCTTCTTGAGAGAACTTCTACTCTGTAAGTTCTCCTTGCTTTAAAATACTCTGAACAATATAACCGATTCAGACATGTCACTCTACTTCTTACACTTCCCTAAGGAGTTTTCATCTTCAGGATAAAATATAAATTAATGAATTAAAACATAATACCTTATCCATCTGCTCTGTCCTTATCCTACTTAATATTTCCTAACTAGTAATACTCAACCGGGTGTAGCTGGCACACCAGCATCACTTGTGGGGATCTTAAAACGACACACCTCTATCCTATAGTCTTCACTCCCAGATAAGCTCACTGCGCAGTTCAGTGTATAAAATAACTTTTCTCCTGCCAATCTTTTCCCAAGTTCTTCCACATGTTTATAATAACCTCTCATTCCCAGTCCCTTATGCCATAGCATTCTTTTTCTACTTTAAAAATCTCACACTAGGGCTAAACAATATGTAAATATTGGATTTTTGTGAAAGGATTCCAGACGCTTTTGTTCTGGTGTGTCAGTTTAACAAAATCTTGTGACTAGGGTGCCAAGACGACAGCTCGAGGCTTGATTTTGTCATTAATTTATAGAAGACCAAAGAGGTTACAGAAACAACTAAATAATAAGATTATAATCTATGGATGGAAGTCACTTCAAGTACTACCAAATGTACAAAGGAGTTATTGCTTTCTTCCCTGATCTACCACCTTTACCCTTGAGAGGTACAATATATCGAGAAAAATCATTGATTTACAAATAATGAGTTCTAGATTTAATTCTAATATCTGTTACTAATTTAATTTGCTCTGTGACTTAAGTCACTTAACCACTATGTATCTCAATTGTCTCACCTGTATACAGATCTACTGATATACTCTATATTGTGAAGATCAGTGAAGCCATTATTCACTCATTCATTCACTGAGTACCTACTAAGTACCGAGGATCATGCTGGACACAATGGGGCACATGAAGACATAAGTATTGTCTTCCCTAAACAGATCAAAAACTCCTTCAGGACAATCCAGTATACAAACACAATGATATTAAGTAGAATGTTATATATACAATTAGTAACGTCTGAAAAGTATAATGGCATTCAGAACATAAAATAACTTCCAAGCAAGGGGAAAATCAGGAAAGGTAGCTTTTAAGCCAGGTCAGGAAAATCCATGTAGTATGGACAACAAGAAGAGCAAAGAAAGGGGGAGCAAGGGTGTCATCAGGGAATGGTGAATATTAAAGATTGTAAGAAACGCAGCATGTATAAAAGGTTTCCTAGTGGGGAGTGATATAATCAGGGCAGTATAACAGAAAATTTGACCTGGCTGTCGTGTATAAGATGAAGTTAAGTACAGAGACCAGGAGCAGGGACACTAGTTAGGAGGCTAATACAGTGGTCCAAGTAATAAATAATGCAATCCCAAGGTGTACAAAAGTGCAATTCATTACTATTGGTAAACCCTGCCCCATTATTACATTTTAAGTTTCTTAAGTGTAGGAACATTACCGTTCTTTAGTATACCAATTATGTTCTAGAATGTCATACACACTGTAGAAACATAAGGAATAACTAGTCCTCTATTACCTTAGACTACATACCTCTTCACTGAGAAGGGCTACACATTCAGGCTGTAGGGGTCTTGGAACCGAGAGGCCAGGTCCTGGTAAAGATACATTTGACAGACGTCTCTTTCTTACTCCACTACAGTTATTTGGAATCTTGAAGGCACATCGTTTATGGTAATTTAATCCACAGCCTAAATATATTTTAAAAGGTAAAAAATAAGATTAAAAACACTTTTAAGTGTGACACATAAAAAATTGGTGCTTCCTTTATTAATTTCTCTGTTAGCAATACCTACTCTAAGAACCCAGATGGCACGCTAAGGGGAAGCTAACAAATTGAAGCAGAACAGGAAATGGGTAGAAAGGTCTGTTCAGAAAGGTTAAGTTGGCTAGAACAGTGGTTCCTGAAGTGTGGTCCCTAAAGCTATCTCCTGGCAATTTGTTAGGAATGTAAATTACTGGGCTCCACCCCAGATCTACTGAATTAGAAACTCTGGGGATGGGACCCAGCAAAATATGTTTTATGATGCACAACAAAGTTTGGGAACCACTGGCTTAAAGCACTGGTCAGCAAACTGTGGCCTGTGTACCAAATTCTTCCTGTGCCATGAAAATTACATGAAACTCAAATTTCAGTGTTCCTAAATAAAGTTTTACCGAAACACAGCCATGTCCATTTGTTTACATCTTGTCTATGGCTAGTTTCACATTATAATAGATAGTTAGCGAAGCCTAAAATATTTATTCTCTCGCATTTTACAGAAAAAATTTATTGACACTCCACCTTAGGAGGACTGTTTCTTAATCAGAAATGTACACCTGTGCCCTACCCTCTAGCAATTGTAATTCAGAACAACTTTGACAGTTTTGTTGTATGTAAGACTTAACTTTAAAAAAACATTAAAAACATTAATATTTATTGATCCACTACTCTGTGACAAATATTTTACCCATATTACCTTACTTAACCATTTACTCTTCACAAAACCCATGGGGTAGAATATATTTTACAGAGAAATTGATTCCCAGAGAGATTAAGTAAATTGCCCAAGAATATGAAAGAGTCCCAATCCTTCCAATTCTAAATCCTGGTTACTCCCTAGTCACCAACTAATAATCTCATTTTCTCAGTGATAATAAAAGAATGCAAATGTGAAACCCTATTTTAAATGACCACAAAAATTTTAGAACACATACCTTCACATTTCAGTCCCTGACGTACCAATCCCCAGAGCATTTCACCACAATAATCACAAAAAGTAGGAGCTTTGTAAGAATGTACGTAAAGAGTATGTGGACGAATCTGGAAGTCTTCTACTGTGGCCAAAGCTTTTAAAAAAGAAAAGTATTAAAATAAACCTTAGGAACGTTCACCTGTTCATTTATGTTATAGTATACAAAATCATTTTGTCTCTGAAAATTTCATCTGAGCATAAAAATAAATTATTTTAAGTGTTTAATACTGTGATATTTAAACTCTAGTTTAGGAAGTCCATCAGCTTCAAATAATTTGAACTCCGAAAGTAGGTCTGTAGGTTAGGTATCTGGAACTCCCAAAAGCACTTTCTCATAATGGTAAGATTGCAAATAGCTGTTAGGTCTATTTTAGCCAATTAAAAACTGTTTAACTTACGATATGCTGAGAAATTCAATACTAAAGTAAAAAATGCTGTGGAACTTAACCTCAATATACAGCAATGTTTCTATGGGAAAAAACGATGAGTCCTAACTTAGGATCCCAGGATACACTCTCCATATGTTCTCCATAGTCCTAATGGTGAAGAGAAAGACTCCTCTCTTCTAAGTGAGGAACAGAACAGTAGACACAAGGATCTTCCTCTCACCTCAACCTGCAAGTCATCACTGGATTTCCCTGTGGTCTGATGAAGGGTAAAGAAGAAATGGACGTGAGCATGATCTCTAAGGAAGACACAGGGAGTGACGCCCTCAGGAGCAAGGAGGAAGACAAGGATGGGGAAGTATACAGATGGTTTGGGGCTGTGGTGTAGATGAATGATCAAGGTTGGGGGGTAGACGAATGGGAGAATCAGAAATAAGATGAGAGGAGTTGGGACTCATAAGGAAAGCTGATGGGCAGTGAGGATCTCAAGAACAGGCTCAAAGAGGAGTTTGGGAAGTGGGATAACTGACAACAGGACTCTGGACTCTTGGATGGCCAGCTTGCTTCCTTTCTTGTCAAACAAGAAGTATTACAGACCTACTACGTATGTTATTATGGCATTCTTTCTTCCCTTTCACTCCTCACTAACAATCCTGCTCACATTGCTGTTAGATGAGATCTGAAATAGTGGGAGCTAGGGGACAAGGTATGACAAGAATGGGTGAGGTGGCAAAAAGAGAGACATAGAAAAAAGCTCACTGAGAATGAAAAGAGAACAAACATTTTTTTTAAGCCATAGAAACACTGTAGTTTCCTCTTCCATATCTTCATTACTTCTCCCTTTTTCCTAATTCTCTTTTCTGAATCCCAATTCTCTTGTTTTATGCTCTTTATAGAAATGGAGAAAAGGAAACAGAATTTCAGTATAATTGTTTTATTTCTTCGACTCAGAGAAAAGTATATTCTTTTCAGTTCAAATGATAATTCCCTTAGCTTAGTAACATTCAAGCAATTCTCAGTTTATTTTCCTTTTTTATCTGTGATATAACCTTCCTGAAAGTAAAAATCATATGGCAGCCATTGTTACAGATGAAAGAAGTAAGCAATAATAATACAAAGACCAAGTATAATTAAATACAGCATTTAGTACAGAAAAGGAGGCTCTCTGAAAAAAAAAAAAGAAAAATAAAAGAAGCTATTTACTTACCCGAAAGAACAACTTCTACTAGGTCTCCCTCATGTATTTCATCTGCTGAGGTAATCAGCTGCAAAATATTTTCTGAGTTCATGTCATGACGAAAGAGAAGAATTTTATCATACATGCCAAAGAATCCACACTCTGGAAACTGCAGGAAAATAGTCCTGTATCAGTATACCCAGAGCTTTCTATTTTTATAAGCAATTGGCTCAATTTTGTGAAAAAATTTTAAGCATAATGTTTTGGCCTAAACACTATTAATTTCTAACTATTAATATCTAAAAGGTGAATCACATACTCAAGCATCCAGCTTAATTTTAAAGTTCTAAAACAGAAAAGCAAACTTACAAATAAATAACCATTGATTATCTTAAAACACGTTCTCTTAGAAATATAGGATTTCTATATTCAGTTGCTGATGGAGAATATAATCTTGAACTTACTGTGCTAATCTATTCTCAGCCTGAAAGATAAGCAGTCTTTCCCATTCTCTAGCACTATACTGTCTAAATATATGGTTAGCTACTAGCCCTATGCAGTTATTTAAATTTAAAATAACTGAAATTACATAAAATGAAAAGTTTAGTCCTCAGTCACTCTAGCCACATTACAAGCACTCAATTGCCACCTGGGGTACTAGCTAATAAAAAGAGGACTCCACATTCCAGCTTCCTAAAAATAAAAAGTCTAATAAAATATCTGTGTGAATAAAATTGATTTTAAAAAGTCCCATTTCTTGCATGTCTGCTAAGAGCAAGATATTGGCCCCATAGTTTATAAAGATAAAACAGTCCTTATCTTCCAGGAGCTTACAATTTAGTAGGAAGGTGGAAATAAACACAAATACTAGACAGTATAAGGCAAATGACAAAAATGAAATATAAACAAAATTCTAGAATAAGAGGGAATAAAAAACTTTAACTGGGAAGGTGGAGTAGAAGGATCCAGTATGATATTTGAGCAGAACTGTAAAAAAGAGAAGCAGGGTTTCCACAGGCTGCAAGTGAAAGTGAAAGTGTCATTGTTGAGAAATTACAAGGTAAACTGAAGAAGGTAAGCGGAGCCTTGAACTGAAGAATTAGGCTGGGGAGAGCTGGGTAGAAAGAGGGCAAAAATGCACATGGGGCCCCACTGGGGCCACAGTAACAGAGAAACCCAGAGTCAACAGAGCTGGCTTAAGCCTTGCTACCTACTAACTACAGCACCTTAGATAAATTGCTTAACCTCTCTACATCAGTTTCTTGTTTATAAAATGGGGCTAACAGGAGTGCTGGCTTTATACAGTTTTTCTCAAAATTAAAGTACTCGACACCTATAAAACCCTCAGCACTCTGATCCATAAATGCTAGTGGTTCATATTATTATTCTGTATCTAAGAGGGAGAGACATAGGGTCCCAAAGCAAGGTCACAGGGTCCCAAAGCAAGGCAGTAACATGATCAAATCTGTATTTTAAAAAGATAATACACTGCCAGCACTGTAGAGGAACTGAAACAGGAAGGGACCAGAGCAAGCTCCTAAAGAAAGACTGAAGCTACTGGTCACGAAAGAGGTATCAGAGTCTGGATTATATAGCAAGTAAATGGAAAGAGACAAACAAGGAACACTTCTCTCCAGAAACTATTTTTGGTAAATCATATGGATTATTAATACTGTTATGACCAAAACAGAAATTTTGAATAATGGCAACTGAAGAAATGAGTAATAAACACACCAATGAGAGAAGGAAAACAACATTAAAATAATAAATGTTTAGCTTGGAAAAAATAATTATGAAATAACCTTCTTAATAAACGTATGACCTAATTAATAATAATGCCAATATAAATTTGGTATTGTTAAGAGACTCAAAAGCAAGTAAAGAAATTACAGGCAGTGTTAAAAATATACGTAAAATAGACATTTACGTATCAGATGCTGGAAAGCTGTTGGCGATGATAAAGAAAAAAGTCATTTTCTAGGCTAGCAAATCTTTTCATATTGTACCCATCTGTATGACTGACAAATTAGAGTTCCTAGGGGAAAAACTGTAATAACTAGCCTATGAAAAACAGATTTCTGCTATTCACAATTATGATTTACATGTATGTTTGGTAGGATAGTTAGAAATCATCTAAAACAAGAGTCTGAACTAAACAAAATAACAAAAACACAGCCTGAAAAAAGCAACGGATGTTGAATTTTACTGAATGCTTTTTGGCATCTATTGAAATGATCACATGGTTTTTGTCCTTCACTCCTACTGATGTGACGTATTATGTATATCAATTTACATATGTTGAGCTGTCCTTGCATCCTTGGGATGAATCCCACTTGATCATGATGAAACTAGAAAAAAACACGGGGGGGCCGGGCGTGGTGGCTCACGCCTGTAATCCTAGCACTCTGGGAGGCCGAGGCAGGCGGACCGTTTGAGCCTAGGAGTTCGAGACCAGCTTGACTAAGAGCGAGACCCCGTCTCTACTAAAAATAGAAAGAAATTAGCTGGACAATTAAAATATATATATAGAAAAAAAAATTAGCCAAGCATGGTGGCATGTGCCTGTAGTCCCAGCTACTCAGGAGGCTGAGGCAGGAGGATCACTCGAGCCTGGGAGTCTGAGGTTGCTGTAAGCTAGGCTGACGCCACGGCACTCTAGCCCGGGTGACAGAGTGAGACTCTGTCTCAAAAAAAAAAAAAAAAAAGAAAGAAAATCCTGGGGAACACTCCAGTTTACTGAACTGAGCATAGATTTCTTGAGTAAGACCTCAAAAAAGCACAGGCAAACAAAGCAAAAATGGACAAATGGGTTCACATCAAGCTAAAAACCTTCTGCACAGAAAAGAAAATAATTAACAAGGTGAAGAGACAGCCTACAGAATGAGAGAAAATATGTGAAAACTATTCAACTGACATGGGATCAATAACCGGAATCTATAAGGAGCTCAAACAATAGCAAAAAAACAACCAACAAAAAATGGATAAAAGATCTGAACAGACATTTCTCAAGACATGCAAATGACCAACAGTATATGAAAAAGTGCTCAACATCACTAATCATCAGAGAAATGCCAATCAAAACCACAATGAGATATCATCTCACCCCAGTTAAAATGGCTTTTATCAAAAAGACAAAAGTAATGGATGCTGGTGAAGATGTGGAGAAAGGGGAATGCTCATACATTATTGGTAGGAATGTAAATTAGTAGAGTCATTATGGAAAACAGTATGGAGGTTCCTCAAAAAAACTAAATTACCATATGATCCAGCAATCCCAATGCTGAGTATATAGAAAAAGAAAAAGAGAGAGAGGGAAAGAAAAGAAAAAAGAATAGAGAAAAGAAAAAAGAGACAAAAAGAAAAGAGAGAATATCAGTACTGAAAGAGATAGTTGCAGTCCCATGTTTATTGCAGAACAATTCACACTAGCCAAGATATGAAATCAATCTAAGTGTCCACCAACGGATGAATGAAGAAAATGTGGTATATATACACAATGGAATATTATTCAGCCATAAAAAAGGAATGGAATCCTGTCATTTGCAACAACATGGATGGAACCAGAGGACATTATGTTAAGCAAAATAAGCCAGGCACAGAAATACAAATATTGCATGTTTTCACTCACATGTGGGACCTAAAAAAACTGATCTCATGGAGATAGAGAGTAGAATAATGGTTACCAGTAGCTGGGAAGGGTGGGGTGGAGTGGGGGAAAAAGGAGGTTGGTTAATGAGTACAAAAATGCAGTTAGATAGAAGCAATAGATCTAGTGTTCAGTAGCACAACAGAGTGACTACAGTTAATAATTTATTGTGTATTTCAAAAGAACTAGAAGAATAGAATTGGTATGTCTCTAACACAAAGAAATTATAAATGTTTGAGGTGGATATCCCAGTTACCCTGATTTGATCATTACACATTGTATGCTTATCTTGAAATATCACATGTATGCCATAAATATGTACAACTATTATGTACTAAGAAAAATAAAAATTAAAAATAAAAAAGCTTAGAACACCTAAGTTTTGAGTGCTACATGGTAAGTGCTGATAAGTTATAAGTGCTTGTTGTTTCCAATCTTTTGTTATTAAAAACAATAACCAGTGAGTAATCGTATATATACACCTTTTCCCACTTTTTGAGTGTACGTATGGGAACACTTTCTAGGAGATTTGATGGGTCAGAATATGCATATTTGAAATTTTTAGATATTGTCAAATTGCTGTTCATGGAGGCTATACCAATTTATACTTCTACAAGTAATGTGTTAAGGGTATGTGCTTGTTTTCTCCACATCCTGTTTCATAGTGTTAATAAACTTGATTTTAGGTGAAAATGATATTTTGTGTAGGTGTAATTTGCATTTCTTTTATTAAAATAAGTTGAACATTTTTTCATATGCTTAAGAGACACCTGTATTGCCTCTTCTGTAAATCAGCTATTCATGTTCTTTGCGTGTTTTTAATGGATTGATGATTGTCAAAACTACAAATGCAATTATTCCTTAGAAAGATTTTCACTATGTGGGAGACCTTCAATAAGTCCTGAACAACATATCAAAAAACATAAACAAAAATACTTCATATTTCAAAGTGTATACGTTGAATTTCTCAGAATGATCTGATGTCAGTGAAACATATAGAAAAGGGGAGCTTTTAAGATAATGGCTTCTTATTCTAAGCCAGACTTCAGTAGAATAAAGAACAAAGGAGGAGAATATTTTGTTCTTTTAGTTGTGTAACTAGAAAAGGAGAAAATATTTTGGCAAACTATTGGAAACCAATACATTGTGACTCGGCTATACTCATTGACAGCCAAAAAAAGGGAAGAGAGGCAGAAACTGATGTACTATTGCTGTTTTCTATTTTTCTGTCCAAAATGCAATTCTTGCCCAACGAAATGGTGCATGTCTTTTAAACATTGTATTTTCCTGGGGGAAAAAGGGGCTACTTGTGAGAGGGAACAAGATCAGAAGAGCAGCAAAGGTAGTAACATGTTAGTAATTGTCACTGACTATTATTTAGTTTATTCTTCAAGGGCAATGGTTCTCAACTTGGGACTATTTTGCCCCCAGAAGCTATGTGGCAAGGTCTTGAGACACTTGGTTTTCACAACTTGAGCTACTGGCATTTAGTGGGTAGAGCACTGCAGACTGCACAAAGTGGCCCCCACAAGAAAATTATCCAGTCCAAAATGTCAACAGTGCTGAAGTTGAGAACCCTGTTTTAGGAGTATAAAGCAGTCAAGAGTACAGAGGCTGGGAAATGTGGACGGAAGATGGCAACCTTCTGAAAATTAGATAAGTCTGTATTACCTTCCCTAGCATACCTCAGCCTTGATTAAAAGAAAGAGAAAATGAAAGAAAGCAAAAAAACCCCCAAAAACCAAAACACCTAGCAGGTAGAAGTAAAATAGGCCTTTAATCTGGCCACTTTTCAACAGCTTCCCCTGGGGTTTTCTGGATTTGCTTTCTACACTCTGTGCCAATGACTCCTCGATTTGCAAAGTGAAGTCTTTTCCCAGTCCATATGGGAAAGTAACAGAATTTCATCATGAAGTTACTAAATTTCAACCCTCATGCACTCTCTACTCACTTCAGATTCTTTGTTTTTGCATTAAAGACAGCTTCAAGAATAAAAAAAGAGATCTTATCTTTCTAACCATTTGATAGAAGTTACTTCTTACAGTTTTAACCTAACACTTGTTATAAGTAAATGGTTCCACTATCTGCAAAGTTCTTTCAAGCACTGCTTATTTTGAGAGTTCTTAAGGTGAGCACAGTTTAAAGTTCACATCGTTAAAATTTTCAGTGAAATGTCAGATGATGTAGGAAGCTTGCACGTTATTTTACTTGGTCAAACACAATTTTTGCATTTTAGTGCATTGCTTCAGAATTAATGTTACCTGAATGGAATAGCTTATCATTATGTACTTTTTTTTAAAGGAATACAGGTTTTATTCTAAATGCAATGAGAAACAACAACAAAACAGTTTTAACATAGATTTAATTTACTTTCTACACAAAGTTTTTACTTGAGATGAGTAAAGTGTACTAATCTTAATTAGAAGCTTGATAGCTGTATAAATATATATTGCATAACCACCACCCAGGTCAAGATATAGAGCATTCTCAGCACCACAGGTTTCTTCATATGCACCTAACTTGAGATGCTGAATACTAGAGTCATTTTCAAATTTGATGCCAAGTAAATCTTCACAGTAAGCCTTTTTAAATATACACCAGATCACAGTAAATAAGCTCCATGAAGGCAAGAATGTTCTCTTTTCATGTTCCTCTTGAATCCCGCAGTACCTAGTACTTAACAGGCACTTACTTGAAAAATGCCTTGACCATTGAACAAATAATTTAGCACTAATAAACTCTCTAGACACAAAGCTAATATTAATTAAACATCATTTTTAAAGAAAATATTTCATTGAAGAGAAGAATCTCAATGACTCTGTTTCTATAATATATAGACATAAGGCACTATAGTCTAGATGAGTCATTGAGAAAATTACTCAATGTGAACTTGAATTTATTTTTAACTTTCATCATTAACATCCAACCCAGAATCTTCTGGATATGACATACCAGAAGAGCTGCTTCATGTAACACCTGCCTTTCTTATATGAACTAGAGCAATCTTTTTTCATTTTTTTCCTGTTTTGTTATTAGTTCTGATTATCTTTAATTCAAACTTTCTGGGACCTTCCATATTAGCTAAGCTCTTAAAATGTATAACCAGCAGAATTAAAAAAATTTTTTTTTCCTTCTTTTAGTTAGAGCCTCCAGATAAGTAATGCCTACCTAACCCTGTTTTGCCCAGACAAAAAATGTAGGGGTAGAATAGAATAGGATGTCACCAAGCCACTGCAACACAGCTGTAGTGGAAAGAATGGGGTAAAGAAAACACAGAATGACAACTGGTTTCTAGAAAACAAAAGATACAGCTGGGATTTTCATTCCACTTTGTCAGAACCTGAAAATTACACCCAATTCATGTCTACAGAGACAATATATTTGGTCAAAGAATAGACCAAAAGCACTTCTAAATTAAGCTACATAAGCAAATAGTCTTCAGGTCTAGTGTCATGTAAATGGTCAAAACTAAAACCAAATGTTTTAAATCAGCTAAAAGCAGACATTTGGCTTTAGTCAGAATAATTTCAATTTTGGTAAACAACATTATAACTTAAAATGAATTGCTGTCAATTTCCTTTCTCATTTTAGTTACATCTACTACGTTCAACAAATTAACACAGCAGTAGTAGCATTACAGTGCTGTCTTCTAAGCCTCTGGCCAATAATGAAAGCAAGAAGGTGAGGAACTAACATTCCTTGAATGTAGTCAATTTGCACCAGAAATTGTACTAAGCATTCAATGTAGGTTATTTTAATTTCCTCAAAACTACTAAAACATGTAATCCCAGTTTTTTAGTAAGATAAACATTTGATCTCTATTGTTTATAGTTTGGCATATGTTAAAATATTAAAATCAAAAGGCAAGAGCAAAGCAATGTAAGCATGCTGGCAGGCTACCTACTATATTACATGCTTTGGTATTTACTAAAATTTGAAGACCTTTTCAGGACCAATGATCTTTCCAGATTCAAAGAGATTTTAAAATAATGAGTATTACTATTTTTGAGCACTAATAATACACCAGACTTTATAATAAGGGCTTCATATTTAACACATTGACTGCCACACAAGAAAAAAATTTTTTTCCATGAGGCCACAGTGTTTTATTATGAAAATAGAATAAAAACTTGGAAAGCAAAACAATCCTTTCTAATTTAATGAAAAATATGTTATTTTTTATTGTTTTCTGTGCATGAGTTACATGCAACTTGAAAAACAGTTCTTGTGGCTTCCAAGGTAAAGAGATGTGTGAGTTACACATGCTCATGAGGCCGCGGGCTCAAAATTATCGTGAGTTAAATACAACTCACATGGCAGTTAATGTGTTAGTCACCATAATTTTTTTTATGGAGGTAGATATGATCCTAGCTTCACAGATGAGAAAACTGAGCATTAGAAGTTAAGTGACTTGAAAAGGGCCTATCATCACAAAACAAGAAAGTGGCAGAATAAAAATCTACACCCCAGTTGTGTCTCCTTGATTCCAAACTCTGCTCTAGGATAATATACTCTGCTATCTCTTCCTTAGATTATTCTTTTTTTTCCCTAACGTATACCGATAACAAAGCTAATGTAATTTTAATATTGGGAATTCATGCATGAATAATCACTGTAAGATGGGCAAGGCTTGTGGCCTACTCCCTCAGTATTGATTCGCTCACTTGTAATCTGATTCTTGTAAGTGGCCTCCCAGTTGTGATCTGATCAGCAAATTTTGGTTTGGCTCAATCCCAGTTCTACCTGCCGCTAAGATTTGTCTGCCTTCTGGGTTCTCCTAATTGCTAGTCACATTAGTTCTTTGGGTTTTATCAGTAAAAATACATTCTCTTCAGTTTATAAGCCTCTAGAAGGCAGAAATCTTGTTTGTTGTTAATTTTGCTTTACAAACCAATGTGAAAATACACGAATCTAACACGTATGTAGGTTAACAATTTACATTCACTGTTTAACTATATCCATACTCCTAATGGAAAGTGTGTTCCATTCTTAAAACAAACCATGCCCAAGCCAAACTAGAAATCCTATTTAAAAGGTCTCAAGTTACAATTCACATTTATAAGATTTTAATCTAGGAGATACTCATATTCCCTAATTTACTAAGACCCTGCAATAGCATTAGCAGAGAAAAGTTTTAGATTTCTCTTAACTTCGGAAATTCTATTTCTGATTAGTTTAACTCAGGGTTTTTCAACCTCAGCATTAATTAACATTTTGGGCCAGATAATGTTTTGTTACTCTCGTAGCAGCATCCCTGCCTTCTATCCATTAAATGTCAGTAGCATTGCTCACCCCCCAGTTGTGACAACCAAAAATATCTCCAGACACTGCCAAGGTCCCCTGGGGGTCAAAATCTTGCTGGTTGGAAACCACTGGTTTAATTTGATTTTATAGATTAAAATTAGATACTGAGATTTTAATATTTGTCAATAAAATAGCCCAAAGTCCTAGTCCACATTCTTATGTGGAATAAGGAAAAAGTTCACTGGTGTCCCCAAGAAGTAAGTAACTTTGAGAATTTCACTGCATTCTAGAAGAACCTGGCCTTTTGTATAATCTCAAGAACAGTGCTACAAACTAAATATCGGACAAGCTCAACCAGTGGGATCAGCTAGGGCACAATTAAGGCACTGATACTGAAACAAGATGGAAAAGAATACTGTTGCTTATCTGCTCATTTCTTTCTCTTTTCAGCTCTGACAACTATAAATCATTTCATCAATGACAGTAATTACCACCATAGATTTGCAGTATCATGTTTTTAGTAGTAAGAGCAGGTAGAATGTGTCCTTTACCAGAAGTCCCCTGCATTTCTGAGAATAGAAAGATGAATTAGATAGCACCAATCTCAATGTATCATAAACGTTGGAAGGGTTTCAAAGCTTCAAAAGAAGGAAGATAAATTTTGGCTTATGCTAACAACAACAAAAGAAACTCCACCCTTCTTCACTCTTGGGATGTGTAATAAAATTGGATGAAATTCAAAGAGTGATCACTTTTGCTTATATCCAAGTTTTAAGCAAAGCCCAACTATAAATGATCTGTTGGTTGAAAAGATATTTTCTTGGAAAAAAATTTCAGTGTATAAGTTTTATATTATCCTTATTAGAATTTGATCTAATTTTAAAATTATAAGCCTCAAATCACTCACTTCTTTATTTCTATGAAATTTTACCAAAGTTTCCCCTATGCTGGGAATACCAATTTCATTTTCTCTAATTGAACAGATGATACCTAATCTGTATTTACTTTAAAACTACTATTTTGAACACTTTCCCACATGTATGCTTGGTAATTTATTTAACCTTTTCGGAAAATATATTTTTATATCATTTGACCACATATTTGAGATCACAGTATTTTTCTTACCAATAGATGAGCTCTTATTATAGACTGAAGACACTGACCTTATGTAATACTTGTCATTTCTTCAATTTTATTTTTGTTATTATTAAATATATGTACATTACAATTTTGAATAAAATCTATAAACTGTTCTTTTCCCTTGTGTTTCCTTTTATTGATCTGTGAGTTATCCCACTGTCTAGAAATTTGATAGTCAATTCCATTTTATACTAATTTTCCTTTGAAATTTCATATTAACCTTTTTTCACTCTGAAATTTATCTTGGTGTCAGGTGTTAGGTGGAGGTCTATGTAAATGCCCCTTCAATGGCTTAAATTTGGTTTTCTAAACTCCATTTTTTGAAAAATAATTCCTTTTTATTATATTTCTCATGCCTCTTATAGCATATACCTAAAATGTACCTTGGGCCTGTCTATTCCTGTTTAAGTAATATATAATTTCAACTACTGTAGCTTTCTTTCCCTCCCCTTTCTCTCTTATTTTTCAGATTTTAAAATAAATGCTCTTTCCTACTTGTATTTCTCCCAGATAAACTTTAGAATAACATTGTTAGGGTAAAATTCTTTACTCTGGGTAAAATAAATCTGTAATGGAAAAAAAATTAATTTGAGAAGTAAAAATGCTTCTTATTATTAGTGTTCCTTTTTCAGGAACATGATAAAATACATTCATTTCACGAAGTCTTTAAAAAACTTTCGAAAAATTTTAAATTATGTTTACATTTGGATTTATCCATTTCTTAAGGTAATTATCACTAAATACTCATAGCCATTTTTTCCCTAATGGGGATATCTATGTACTCTTGGTGAGTTTTTCTGTCCCTCTTGTGATATCAAAAGATCGTGTATAATTTCATTTAACTGTCCCTATCTCTTTATAGTTGTTCTATATGCTCTTTATGGCAGTCTAATACTTGTGCATGTGTATACAATGCAGAAATATCTCAATTCCATTATATTAGATGTAACAGCCTAAGGGTATAGAAATACAAAGAAGCAGGCTTACTCACTTACTGCTCAACAATAGTAATTAACTGACCAGATAAATCAGTTGACCTCAACATTATATGATTCTGAAGTCACAATGCAATCATCATTAACCTAAAGAAAGAAATACATTATGTCCTGAGGAATATAATATACTTGTAGTTGAGCCTATAGGCACATGCCACCATGCCTGGCTAATTTTTCTTACTTTTTCAGAGATGCGGTCTTGCTATGTTGTCTAGGCTGGTCTTGAACTCCTGGTCTCAAGAGATCCTTCTGCCTCCGCCTCCCAAAGTACTAGGATTATAGGTATGAGCCACTGCGCCCGGCCATACTATGTTGTTATAATACAGAAATCACAGGTTTCAAATGCAGTCCAAGAACAGAAGACTGAATAAATCACAGAATTGATATACCATTATCCTCTAATTTTCTGTACCAACAAAAGAATTAGTAAAGCTAACAGAAAATTTGATTATTCATTCAGATCAAGAAAGCAATCAGTTAGTTGTCTTCTACACAATAGAAAATAGATTTTGACATATATGCATATTTCATAAAGAACAAATCTTAAAGTTAACATAAATTTAACTGGTAGTAGCTTTCGGTTATTTCCAGGTCACCAATGACTAATTCTAACAAATTTTTAATAGGGAAAAATTTCAAAGTATAGTGGCTAAAGTTTTTTTTTCTTTTCAGAAAAAGATCAGATTAATAAATAATATTACTGATAACATTTACTGATTACTATGTGCTGGGTACTAGACTAAATATTTAATACACATATATATGTACAAACACACACACACATAAAACCATGAGAGACGAGTACTATCTTTAACCTCATTTTTCAGATAAGAAACCAAGGTTACACAACTAGTGAGTGGTAGAAGTGAACTCTAGTTTGACTAGCCTAAAACTCATGTTTTTAACAATACTACACTGATTTATTCAACCAAGAGGTATTTGTTGAGCACCTACTGTGGCCATGATATCTGGCCTCATAGAACTTACATTTTTTTTTTTTTTTTTTGAGACAGAGTCTCACTCTGTTGCCCTGGCTAGAATGAGTGCCATGGCGTCAGCCTAGCTCACAGCAACCTCAAACTCCCGGGCTCAAGTGATCCTACTGCCTCAGTCTCCCGAGTAGCTGGGACCACAGGCATGCGCCACCATGCTCGGCTAATTTTTTCTATATATTTTTAGTTGGCCAATTAATTTCTTTCTAATTTTTAGTAGAGGCGGGGTCTCACTCTTGCTCAGGCTGGTCTCGAACTCCTGAGCTCAAACAATCCGCCCGCCTCGGGCTCCCAGAGAGCTAGGATTACAGGCGTGAGCCACTGCGCCCGGCCAGAACTTACAGTTTTATGGTAGATACATTCAAGTAAACGGACAATTGCAATCAGCATGATGAAATATTAAACGACAATAGGTTGAATAGCATGCTAGCACCTACACAGAAAAAGACTTGCTAGAGGTCTAAGAATTGGATGTGGCAGAGAAAGGGTGTTACAAGCAGAGAAAGAGCAGGCACAAGGGCTAATTAATAAGACATAATGTGGCATGTTTTAAGCTTAGAAAAGGAATCTGGACCAGAGATATGCCATTGTGAATTATCAGCATATTTTGCAAGTAAACTTGCAATAATACCTTACATAAGCAATCACATATTTCTGTCACCTGCTCATTGCTACTAACTACAAATGTTTGTACAGTTAACTGCAAGAGTGAGAAAGGCAGAGATCACCACGAATTTCTTGAATAACTAGATCTAGAGTACTCACTAGGAAGGAGAATCACAACTTTATTCATTTGACCATGCACAAGAAAGAGTTCATATGTGCATAAATAGACTGGTTTCTGCTCTCTCGTTGACTACTGAGGATGTTAAAGGCATCTTGTATTATCCGTGCTACAAGCTATCAGAAAGTAGTAGCAAGGCATTGTACCAGCGGCTGGGGTTTATTTCCTTAGGTGAAGTACTACAGTTGGTGATGTCAAAAGCAAAAAGTATGGTTTAAAACCTAAGTTTTCATAACTCCCCCCAACAAACTGGTAGTTCTCCTTCCTTTGATTCATTTTACCATTTTATACCTTTATTTCAGGACTTATCATAATCTACCTTGTATTACAGTCATTTGACATTTGGTCATCTTCTCCCTTTCTAGAGCATAAAACAGGGAATTTATCTTTCTTTCATCTTGGGAGCCTCCACAGTTATCTGGCACTGTTACTGAAAAGCGTAAGTGCATTGTAAATATTTGTTCAAATGAAGCAAAGCCATAACAGATAATGGCACCCCAGTAAGGTACAATTGTATCACACTATTTAGCTCTCTGCAAACTGCCAAGTAGAAAAAAAAATCACTAGCATTTATTTTCTATCGATTAATAGAATTTTCAACTAGCATAGTAACCTATAATCAATCATATGCAGGCCTCACTGAAATTTTGAATTATAGGATTGTTATTATAAAATACATTATTATACTATCAGTATGTGAAAAATAATGAGATGGTATGTTATACAACAAAATATAAAATTTAAGTATTTGAAAAAACATATCTTCAGATTATTATTTACCCGATCCTTAAGCTTACTGATTTCCATTAGAATAGAGGGTCTAAATTCTGGCTGCTCATTAGAATCATAGATGGAGCTCTTAAAAAAGACTTTCCCTTCCCAGAGATCCTGACCTAATATGCAGGTCAGGGAAGGACCTGTTGAAGCTCCTAGGTTTTTCTCTGGTGCAGCCTGGTTTGCAAACCACTGTTACAAATCAAGTCATATTTAAGTTGCACACAACCTTGCAACCACAGGCATGGAATTTATAAATATTTAAGAATCCTGATCCTTTACAACACGTGGCCTGTGGTAAAAGATTTTTGAAAATTAAGCCATTTTTTTCATGAATATGACAAAATAAACTTTGAATATTTTGCTTCTAATTTTTAAAAAGCTGGTCATCAGGAAATGTTCAATGATAGGGTAATCAGAAAATCCCCTTGTGGGCTATTTAAAAGTAGATTGGATAAGATTTTTAAAGGAAAAAATAGACAAAAACATTAAAATAAAGTCTGCATTTGTCCAAGTATATGTATTAACTTGTTCATTTGATTGTAATCAAGTTATTATTTTATAAAAAATTACTGAATCATGGAAAAATTTGACAAGGAGCTTGGTTCACATTCCTTCAACCTATTTCCAAGAGCAGGCTGGGATTGAAAAAATCTTAAAACAATATATTAGTTGTCACGGCACAACTCAGAGGCAAATACAGCTTTTCCATTGCACTGTTATGCATACTTCCAATGAAAATCTTGTTTCAGCTCTTACAGTGTAAATAAGTGTCCTTTTCATGGTCTATTAAGTGCCACATTTTCTGTTTTTTGTTAGTGATTCCTCTAAAATGGCTCCCAAGCATGTGCTTCTGAAGCACAGGCTTGGTGGGCCATATGGTCTCTGCCACAGCTATTCAGCTCTGCTGCTGTAATGAAAGCAGCCATAGACAAGATATAAATGAATAAGCATGCTGTGTTCCAATAAAACTCTATTTACAAAAACAGGTGGTGGGCCAGACTTGGCCTATGGATATAGACTGCTGACCCCTGCATTAGAGTAATTGCTCAAAGAAATTTTTAAAGAGTGTAAAAAACCAGCAGTGGAGATAAAATAGAATTATATGACACACGCAATTCAAAAGAAGGCAGAAAAGAAAGAAAAACAGGACCTGGGAACAAAAGGGACAAACAGAAAATAGCAAAAAATATATTTAAATGCATATATGTTGGAAATTATATTAAATATAAATGGTCTAAACACTTGAAAAGCAAAAGTTGACAGACTGAAAGCGTGACCCAACTATATGTAGTCTACAAAAATCCTACTTTACATATGAAGACACAGAAAGGTTTAAGTAAAGCATGTGAAAAGATATTGCAATGCAAACACTAATTTTCTTTTTTAAAAAGCAGGAATAATTATATTACTACTAAAGTACAAATAGTGCCTGGCTTATGATTTTTGACTTATGATTTTCTGACTTTACAGTGGTATAAAAGTGATACACATTCAGTACACTCAACTTACAATGGGTTATGTTTGAATAAACCCATTGCAAATTGAAAATATAAGTTAAAATGCACTTTCGATTTACGATATTTTCAACTTAACCATGGGCTTACCAGGACATCAACCCATTGTACGTCTAGGAGCATCTATGAACTTCAAAACAAGGTATTACCAGAGAAGATAAAGAAGATAAAGAAGAAAAGTTACATTGAAGAAGGGATCACTACATCAAAGGCTATAAACAATCCTAAATGTGCTTGCAAATAATAACAGAGCTTCAAAAAATATGAAGCAAAATTTGATAAAACTGAAAGAAATCAAAAAATCTAGAATCATTGTTGAGAGATTTCAATACTCTTTTCTCCATAAACGATAGAACATGTAGAAAGAAATCAATAAAGACATAGAAGATCTTAACACTATCAACCAACTGACCTAACTGACATTTCCAGAACACTGTACTCAACAAGAGCATAAGACACCAGAGAAAGAATTGGGAGGGTTCATCTTAAGGAATAATGATTCCATTACAAGAGTCAAGCAAAACACAAGAGCCCCAACGTACATCCTTAAGCAAAATCTAAGTGAAAGAACACTTCTTTGACCCTCTTAAATCTCCAGAACACAGGACCTCTATTTTATTAAAGTTTAATATAAGTCAATCACATTATCTTCACCAGAAAAAGCCTTACTTTTCCTTCTGGTTTTTCTATCTTGGTCACCAGCACTGCCACCCATCCAATCACTCAGGCTGGCTGTCTTTCACCCTTTGCTCTTCCTTTATATTCAACAGGGTATCAAGTTTTACCAACCGTACTTTTCCAATATCCTTCAAATATATCATCACTTCCCAACTGCCTAAGTTCAGGTCTTCATTGTAATAGCCTCCTGTCTGATCTCCCTACTTTATCTCACACTCAGCTGCCATATTTAAGCTTTCCAAAATAGATTTGAGCATCTCCTTTTGCTGTGCAAATACCCTGTCCACTCTTAGAAAAATCAAGTGTGAAACTTTTCACTGGCACAGGGAAGGCAGCATGGTGCAATGAAGAGCGTATAAGCTTTTAAGTTACGACAGACCTGTGTTTGAAATCTTTTATTAATAGGTTATCTGAAAAATAATCAGGCTCTAAAGACAAGGAAAAGGGTAAAACAAAACAAAACAAAACAAAACACAGAGCATGCAGAAAAAAGAAGGTGTGGACCTGGGAACCTGGGACTTGGCTGCTGGTATGCCCCCATGCCACCTCAATGCCTTGTGCTTTTTACCTCCTGTTTTCTCTGAAAACAAATGAGATTTCCTATGCCTCCTTGACTTTGTACAGATTTTCCTGTTCTTAAGAGACAAAAGAATAGTGGTCTTTTAAATCTGGGATATAGGTTCCAATTAGTTAGACTGATATTCCAGACTTTCAGCTCATAGTCTATTAGGACCTTTCTAAAAATGCTCAGAATTGTTGGATCCGTATGTGTTAACTCATTTCTTGCATGTATAACTTACTGAGAAGCAATAGTAACATTATCTAGAAAAACTATTGACATGAATAGCATGCACAGTACCTTTTGATAAACAATGGAGCACACAAGATCTTTGACAGCAGATAAAGACAGTTCCTGGGCTTCAATGGTAACACTCTCCCGTGTGAGGCCAATCTGCAGTAGAAATGAAACTGTATGCACTGAGCCTCTGGAGTTGGTGAGTGACGCTGCACTGAAGCTTCCATTAGAGAGTCGGGCAGAGAGTCCTGTCTTAGGACTTGAACACGGAGAAGCAGTTGGAAGCACAGCGGGAATAGCTGCAGGTAATACAGACTTCTGGGCTGATGGAGGGGAATTATTTGCAGACATCTGCCTTTCTTTAATCTTTTAAAACAGTTGTCAACTCTTTAAAAGTGATTATGAAGAGGTTTTTAAAATAACAGCAAAAAAAATAATGACTACACTTTTGGATTTAGTTGAGAGCTTCTTTATTTCCTCTTCTAAGCCACTCATGCCGATGATTACAAGTTTTACCACTGAGTTGAATGCACAAAAGGTGCTACTTCTTTTAATACCAGTTCCATCAAAAAGGTATCTTATTTCTAGGACCACAACCACAGGTTTGTATTTAACATTACTTAGTTATCCTAATCAGAATAGAGTTGACTTGCTTATTTGCTAAACATCTTCATCTATTTTAAGTCTATTCTTGTCTTTCTTAACCCCAGAAAAATACATATTGAATAAAAGTTGCCTTTCTGTCAAGATGAAATCCTCCTGGTTTAAAAAATAGTGCTTTGGATTAATCTATTCAGTACTTATCCTTTGGTTCACTGATTTGATGGGACACCTTCTCAAA